>PVJX010043115.1:0-13829 GCA_004027295.1 Dolichotis patagonum | reverse complement strand
CTTTCTGTTATATCTGACATACAGAACAAGGCATGTGTATTCAGCATGCTGAAAAAAATCTAACGTTTAGTGATGGTGCTTGCAATATCAGGTTTGTTTTTGTGTCTATTCTATGCATTTTATTGTCAGTTATTTTTCAGTTGATCAAGTCATTTTCCTTTGGAAACTCTAATATCACTTTTGCATCATTCCTTCCAGTATTCATATTGTCCCCTGTAGAAAATGAGACTTACTTACCCAGTTGTTTGCAGTTTGGAGAGGTGTTTTCACCTGTTTCTCCTGAGCAGCTCTATCAGCAGAGCAGTGCAATCATGCTTGGAAATATGAACACTGCTGGGGATATTTTGTGTCTTTTCCCCTGGGATTTCTTTTTATCATTATTGTACTTATGTGGCCCAATCTGGTCAAACTGTTTGATATGTATCCCCCAGACAAGTGGAAAAAATGGAAATTTTAAACTGGTAGAAACCTAGCTGAGTTGTTAGATCTTAGGTTTAGGATGAGGCATAACAAATATTTCTGTAATATATATTTTAATGTCATCTCTGTAACACAGTTCCAGGTTTATAATTTCAATTGAGTTGTGTGATTCAGCTTCAGAAGGATTCAAACATTCAGCAGTTTCACCTTTTTAAAGGGAGAGGAATTTCTAAGGTGCCTATGGCTTATTAGAGTCTGAATACATGCATAGTTGTTTGAGAATACAGAAAGTATTCAAAACAGTGAATAGAGCATGAAAGTCACTAGATATACAGCATTTGAGGCCTATGCTCAAGTGCAGTTCTGAAGGAGACAATTCACAGGAAACGTGGACAATGCATATTGGATATTTTGTGATTAATTTTTCCATTTAAAAATAAGATTTGAGCACACTCACTTTTTCATGATATAAATTATTGCTTTAATTTCAGTAATGTGAAGTAGTACACTTGAATATGAGAAGCTACAGAATATTGGAAAGATTGTGTCTCATGTACAGATAATTTTGTGAATCATTTCTTTCTGAGGAAGTGATTCTGGTTGTTATAGAGCTTTTTTGCTCGAATGTTTTCTTTTTCACCAGCGAAGATTTAAGAGACTCAGAAAATATTTACTACATATAAAGAATATCTGTAAAGGGAATTCTTAAATTATAAAGATTAGTGTTTTTGATGATTACTGGTGGTTTGTCTCAGGATGGATGAATATGAAAATGTGAGTCCATTTTAAAAGCTCTGCACTTCTTTGTGGATAACTGGTTTATAGCACATGGCCTAGGACTCTCTTTGTATGTGCTTGACAACAACCAATATGAGCTGGGTGGGATAATAAGGGGGAAACAATTCTCTTATTTTTTGTGCATGAGTATGGACAGATGTTTGCCATTGCATTAGGCTATTGGCCTCAAGTTTGCTCCTGCTCTCAGAATCAAATCTTCAACCTTCCAGTGGAGATTCTTCAGCAGAGACAGAGCCTTAGAGGCCTAGGCCATGCACCAGATGTAATCCCATAGGTCATGCTTCCTTGCCACATGAAGTCACATCCAGACATGTCTTTCCTAATAATCTAGGTGTCTTCAATCTCACAAAACATGACAGTAGAAGTATAATCATCAAGGATGTCAAGTTGAGTGCATTACTCGGGAAGAATTAGTAAACCACAAGAGATTAACATTCAACCCTTGAGAAGAAAAAGGATATTATGGAAAATTTACCATGCTAAGTCTTTGCCTCTTCACAAGCAAGGAATTGAGGAAGGTGCTGCATGCAGTTGTCATGTTGCCCTCCTGCAAGCATTAGATATCATATCTGGAACCCCTTGTGATGTAGGTTAAATCCAGGTGACATTTTTGGATATTTTAGCCCATTCATAGGAAGTGCCAGAGATATCTAACTGTTCTAAATTAAATGAGAGTTAAATATGAGGTGTCAGACAGACAAATTTGATCCTCTACATTGAGTTTCATTCTCATGATGGTGAATTCCAAGATTATCGAGCACATCCTCACTATTCCAAAGTCATTTTAGATATTTAAAAATCTCATAAGAATGTTTTAAAGAATTTAACATGAATAAATTTTAATGTATATTTTAGCATTGGCTATGATGAAAATAATTGTCAGGACCCTTGCCAGGCATGTGTAAACTATTGTCTCATATCTAGAATCCTGTGATAAATGAATAAACTGTTGAATACATTAGCCTCTATAGCTTATAGTGATAAAAGTTGGATGTTATGATAGGAGTTTATATAACAGAATGTTAAATAATGCTGTAAAGGACAACTTGCAAAGGGGCTGACTATTAAACCCACAAATTGATCCTTTGAGGTAGGCAATTCACAAAAACATACAACTTTTTAAAATTGGGAATCAACCTGACAGTCTCACATTGCCAGGCAAGCACTGTGCTGCTGAGGTATATCCCTGGCCTTACAAATGAACTTTTTCTCTGAGTGTAGAGAGAGAGGAACCATTGGTCATATAATTATTATAATTTATTGATATATACTGGGCATTGTTGAAAAGGACATGCTAAATGATGCACTTTGTGCTGTTTACAGAGGTTTTATATGTGGTTTTCACATTTTTGAAATTATGCCAATGTGAATTTCATGCAGTATAATAATCATAATTTCAATCCACTTGTTTAAACCTGATACATATTTACATAGCACATATCTATATTTTAGTTCAGAGATATAGTCTTGTTACATTATTTTTAAAATTCTATTAAATTTTTTTGAACTTTAATTTTTTCACCACATGCTCAGTTATTTGAAATTGAATATGTTTGTATGTAGTCCAACTTATACTCTGCTAATTTTATTTTGTTTCTTGTGTCTTTTCTGCATCCAATGACATCATTGTAGGATGTTTTTCCTCTACCTCTTAATGCATTTAATTACATAAATTACTCAATAAAGCCTCTAATACTTTTAAGAGTTTCTGCTTTATTGTACTTTAGAATCTGCACAATTATAGAGCAATGAAATACCCTGTTTTCCATGGGGTGATTAGCACTTTTATATTGCAGCAGTTTTCTCTACTTCTCTCTGGGAACTCAGATCATGGAGGCTCAGGGTTGAGCCTGTTATGGCAGTGCTCACCCTAGCCTCAGACTTCCCAAAGACCTCGAGGCAGAGTGATGCCACGCACTCAGCTCACAGCCTCAATGAAGTGCTTGTCTCTGCCTGTGTTCTCTAATGTTCTGAAACTGAAGTCTTTGTTCTTTTCTAGTACCTATATTCATTGTTTTAATCTGTTTTGAGGCATCATTTTGTGTAATGGAAATAATTCAAAATATATATTCATTGTCATGGATTGTGAAATCCTCAATTGTTTAACTTGTTTTTTGAAAGGTATGATTTAAAATTTCTAATGTCATCTGGCATTCTAAGATTATTCTTAATTTGTTTCTGCCTATCATTTCTAACTTCATCCCAGTTTTGTGTAAGAGCCTGCTTTGCATGACTTCCACTCCACTAACTACCTTATATTCTGTATTGCTTCTCTGAACCTGGGCCACATGTGTGAATACTTCTTAGCTTGTGAGGACAGTGTGCTATGTCTTTCTGGGATAAAACATTGGATAGAATCCATTGGATCTACTGCTTTGAATTGTTATCTTGTTGATTTTCTGTGTGACTTTAAAGATTGCTCTGCCTTATTGAGCTATCCATCACTGATGGAGTTGTTTTGAATTCTTAATTATATGTTTGTAAATGATTGATATTTCTCTTGCAATCCTGTTTCTGTTTATGTAGTTGGTTGCTCTGTGTAGTGGGATATGCATTAAGGAAGGATATTTGTTTTTAAAGAACTGCTGATTGTACATGTTGAATATAATCAAGCTCATGTAGCTTCAGTAGAGTTTGTTGAATCAATACCATCCAGGAATGTATTTCTGCATAGATTTCTATTTAATCTGTCCTCATCAGTGTCCACATAATAACCACTGCTCTCCAGGTGGTGAAAGTATTTGCCCATTGCCTAGGTTTCTAGCTATTAATCAGCTATGACACCTATTCTTTCAGTCCCTTTTAATCTGACCTGTTCTCCGGATAATTTGAAATGCTCTCTTGGTAGGCTGACCTGTGATCATTTTGGTGAATTTAGCATTTCACAGCTGTTATCTGTGGGTATGTTGCACTAATATTTACAGCAGTAGTTTGCATATCTCTACCTAATATGGATACTGCCTCATTATTTCATGTCTGAAGAAAAAAAATACATATAAATCAATAAGTACCAGTATTGCAATTTATTGTTTTAATCACCTAAAGAAAATATTCTGAAATTTTTTTGTTTAGAGTTAATGGTAACAATGAAAGTATCCCAGGAATATTCAAAAAGTTTCACCTTTGGGTTTTAGGCAAGGAATGAATGTAAGCAGGTGATAAAATCCCTTCAGGTCAGAAGGTAATATTGCATGATTGATGACAACTCTCCTGTGGAAATTTTCCAAAGTTAACAATGTGTGCTTTTTCATAGAGACTGTTCTTTTAGCCTCTTCACTTTAATTTTTCAGGAACTACATTAGAAGTTGAACAGAGAAATATTTTGCAAGATTTGTTGTTTTTCTCAATTTAAACATTTCTCACTGTTGTTCACAAGGGCTGGTATGTGAATCAAGGCCAAAGTACTTTCTCATTTGTCTCTTGGTCAGTTTCTGACTCTAATTTCACTTGAAAAGAGTAATGTGTATTACTAGGAATCATAGCACAAAGTAATTTCTAGACATTAGAAAGAAGTCACTTGTCTGTGGATTTTCATAAACTTCATAGTAAAGGAGTTTGTAGAAGTTACAAGCTGAGTGTTGATTTTATAAATCTAATTATTTTGTTGTTGCACACTTCAGTATTGTTTGGTGATTTTCTCAAATGTGATTTAGATTTTCTTTTCTATTCAGCATTTCTCCTGAGTCAAATATTTTTTGTTTATTTTTAGATTTGTGTTCATTGATCTTAACTCTGTATGTTACGTCTTTGTATTGTGTTCCCAAGAAATGTTTTCTTGTTTAATTGCCATCTCCATAGATTTCAATTTCCTCTAATTTTCAAGGCTGCTTGATTTTTTTCTGAGGAAAGGTTTTCATTAACTGAGTGTTGTTTAGTATTCATTTCACAATCATTCATGTTTCTCTTTCCCATTTCAATAGTTCAACAATAGTTTACAGTCCAGATTTCTAAAGACATTCCTGTCTGTCTCTCTGAATGTAAATGAAATGCAGTGTGCTTTATTCCTGAGAGGCATAACATCAGCTGAATTGTGAAACAATACTCTTCTTCATGTGGATGCACTGAATGTTATCTTCCTTTCCTGAGACCCATTTGTCCACTGATATGAATGTGGAACTTTGAATGTTTTTCATGTTTATTATCAAAAATGATTCCATGCCAACAAGATTTATATGTTTGTAGGCTTTTAGTTTTTCTAAATTTCATCTGCAATTGTTGACCAAATCAAAGGTGTGTTTATCTTGTTTCTTTTTGGTATTGGAAATTCAACTCAGGCCCTTTCACATATCCACCAGGTGCATGTACCATAGAGATATATCCCTAGTGCAAAAGTGTGATTTTTAAATGACTGTGAATGAGTTTTAATTTTCATTTGATGAGGGAGTTTGAAGAATGACCTCTTTGTAGTCTGAACTGTCCTTATTACATAACTCAAGGTGGACACTGTATATTTGGCAATTCTGAAATTTCTGGTAATCATCTTACACCAGCCTCTCACATGCTGGGAGAATAGGCATGTACTACCCCACTGGACTGAACTCTTCCTTCTGTATTTAGTTACCTGTTACTTTGCTGTGCCTCAATTTTCATTGCATTTCAAGCATTTCATATATATTCTTTCCCACCGTATCTTCCTTTACACCCTAGTACACTTTCTAGTATTCAAGTACAAGGCCATAATTGGGTATCCCTGAGCTATACGTTTATAGCTACCTTTCTCTAATTTCCTTGTCTATGGTACGGTCAAATGAACTTTTATTTTCATTACATTTTAGTAATTCATAAACCTCCTTTCATATTCAACTGAATATTTATGTATGGAACCAGTTTCAAAACTATAAATGCTGTCTAGAAAGAAAGATGATCTCAGTGTTATGAATAATTAGGTGTTTTGCAGGCTCCCTCTTTGAACTCTGCATTAAAGTCAGTGAAAAACTACAGTATAGGTGGCCATGCATGGCAAGCCATGCTACAGTTCTGCGATTCCTTTGGCAGTGTGTTATATTCTAGCATCAGTGTTACTGAGTGACTGAATTTGAATGTACTTAAATTTTGATGACCATGACATGCAGTTAATACTTTAAATAATGACCTTCATTTAGACAGTTTACAACAGGAGCTGAGATATATCAGATTGTGTGTGTCTCAACTTCAGGATGCTTGTCATTATTTAGGAGACAGTCACCTTTGAGGATGTAGCTGTGAACTTCACCCCAGAAGAGTGGGATTTGATGACTCCATTTCAAAAGAAGGTCTACAGAAGTGTGATGTGGGAAACATATATGAATATTACTGCAACAGGTAAGGGTGATATGTTTTATTTATTTATAAATGGCATTAATTGTTGCTCACTGATATGGAGCAATTTACTTGATAATTATAGCATTTGCTTGCATATATCAGCCCTAATTATATTTTATGATGAGTATAACTGGAACCAGTGATGTTTTAATGTAAAGTTATAGTGAAGTTTTTTATTTCTCTGTCTGTAATACAGGAAGAATATGGCATAATCTGCAAACTAAAGAAGAGGACAAAAATTGTTCAAGAAATCCTAGGTAATTGCCAAATATAAGAGAAAGGGAATATTCCTTATGTATCAGTGTGTGAGCGTAAATATTACAAAAAAGGAACTTGAAGAAATAAGATCATGTTATACTGTATTTAACCTCAGAAAAGTTTCAAGAGATACACTTGATTTTATTTTCTATTATCTGGGAATCCATAGAAAAGTGTTTTAATGTAGGAATCAAAGGTAATGCTTAAAATATGTTACAATTAACACTATTCAATATAAAAGTTTAAAAATTGCCTTCATGTTCAACATCTAGTAAATGTATGAGAGTAAATTTAAATATTGTATTCAATATGTAGGAAATGAACAAATTGTGAATTTTGATTGAAACTCATCTTCAAAATAACCATTTATGTATAGGTATGAATACTGAGACTTTCATGATCTAAAAATTTTTTCATTAGAATCAGTATTTAAAATAAAAATGAAGCTACTGTTATAATAAGTACTTTGAAAATGCCCTAGGGAATGTAGAGCTGTTCAAGTTTAAAATTCTTATGCATTGTTGATGGACACTTAAAATAGAAACATGGTGATCAGTATTCAGAGGTCAGAAAATTAAAATAACATTTTTCATTTTGTTCCAGGTGTACCTTCAATGCTATATACTTGTGTTTATTTTTTTGTTTTAACTTTTGAGCCATGATTTTATACTGTAGCTCAGGTTGACTTTCAACATACTGTGTAGCCCATAGTGGGCTGAAACTCAGAGCAATTTTCTTGCCTCGGCCTCTCGACTGTTGAGTGGGTTGTACTGTGTCATGATGTGCAATGATTCTATTCTCTCAGTATATTGTCAAATACATTAAAATCATCAAATGTGAGTGATCCACACAGTGTGATGTTCAATGCAGAATATGAAAGGGCATTTACAATATCTAATTCGGTAATCAACTAACAGTAGCTAAGGTCTGGGAGGATCCCAGATGCCATCACTGGATTCCTGGATAAAGAAAATGTGGGCTCAGATCATCATAAGGGCACATTCTTACAATCCCCGCACTCTGGATGGACGAATCAGCAGGATGACAACTTGAAGTTCAGCATGAGCAAGTTTATGGTCAATAAGAATCTCTCTCCAAAAAACAAATAATAGATCAGCAAATGTAATTCAGTCTAAGATCTGTTTTTAACTCTACATTGAAAAAAATATTCTATATAAGACACCAGAGTATAATTTCCCAAGAAATACAAAGTGTTAGACCTTAAGTAAAATAAATCAGACATATAAATGGAACTATCTCATGTTTTCTCTTATATGAGAAATTAAAATCATATTTGAGGAGTAAAAGTAAAGGCAGATACTATGAGACCAGAAATCCTTACTTCCTGTCAATGAGAAAGATGATCAGGCTCAATGGACAAGGGGAGGAATGAAGACCTGAGGACCTAATAAAAATGATCAATATTTCAGAGTGATTTATACTGATCTCCAAAAAAGATGTTATGTATTTGAATCATGTACAAATAAAACATTGCCAAATGAAAGCCATCCATTTTAGAATGAATAGAACTTTCAAAGAAGTAATGCAGGGCAATGTTTCAGTTACCCATCAGGATTACTTAGCAAAAATCAAAACATACTTGTCATTATAAATCTCAGTTGTTAATATGGACCCCTTTCCATTGTGATTGACTTTTTTCTTTGTATTTGTTTAAAGATGTGATGATGACAATTATTTGAGAATTGAAGAGCAGCAGTACAAATATAGTGAAGATGTAGAGACCTGCAGTGATTTCCAGTCCTTTCAGAAGCATGAAATGAGGAAGACTGGAGAGAAACCCTGTCAATATGGGCAATGTGCGTAGGAGAGCTCTGATCTTAGTGAAAAAGCTCACCTTGGCCAAAAAACCTTTGCAGGTAAGAAAAGTGTGAAAGCCTACACAACACTTAACAGTGTGAAAATCCATGAAAGAAATCACAGTTTAGGGAACTCACATGTACAAAAACACTATGAGAATAGTTCTGTTTCTTCATACCATATTGAAAAAGATGTTAGAAAATATGGTGGAGAGAAACAATATATAACTGAGAATTGTGCAAAGGCATTCTTTCACAGTAATTCCTTTAAAAAACATAAAAATATTTACACTGGAAAGCAACCATATGAATGCAAGCGATGTGGGAAAGCATTCAGTACATGCAGTAGCTGTCAAAGACAAAAGGATTCACACCGGAGAGAAACCCTATGTATGCAACAAATGGGGGAAAGCATTCATGAGAGACTCAGAGTGTAAAATACATGACAGAATTCACACTGGGGAGAAACCATTTGTATGTAAGCAATGTGCGAAATCTTTCAGTCAAAATAGTAACCTTATTACACATGAAAGAGTCCATACAGGGGAGAAACCCTATGTATGCAACAAATGTGAGAAAGCATTCACTACAGCCTCTCATTGTAAAAGACATTATAGAATTCACACTGGAGAGAAACCATATATATGTAAGCAATGTGGGAAATCTTTCATTCAAAATAGTAACCTTATTACACATGAAAGAGTCCATACTGGGGAGAAACCCTATGTATGCAACAAATGTGGGAAAGCATTCAGTACACCCTCTGGTTATAAATTGCATGACAGAAGTCACACTGGTGAGAAACTGTATGTATGCAACCAATGTGGGAAAGCATTCACAACAACCACTCATTGTAAAGTACATGATAGAACTCACACTGGGGAAAACCATATGTATGTATGTAAGCAATGTGGGAAATCTTTCAGTCAAAATAATATCCTTATTAAACATGAAAGAATTCACACTGGGGAGAAACCCTATGCATGCAACAAATGTGGAAAAGCATTCAGTACAGCCTCTCATTGTAAAGCACATGATAGCATTCACACTGGAGAAACTGGATGTATGTAGGCAATGTGGAAAATCTTTCAGTCAAAATGGTAATCTTATTATACATGAAAGAACTCACACTGAGTAGAACCTCTTTGGATACAAACAATGTGGCAAAGCATTCAATATGCAGAAGTGCTGCAAATAAACTCTATCTATGTAAGAAATTTTGGATGTCTTTCAGCTATAGTTCTAGCTTTTGTGTATATGAAAGTATTCACTCTGTAGAAAAATCCTATCTGTGTGAGAAATGAGTAAATGGATTTGTTGATAAATTCTCACTTTGTAAACATAAAAGATCCCACACTGAGAAGAAAACCTATGAACCTAATTAATGTAGGGAAACATTCTTCAACAGTAGAAATTGCCATTACATGGAAGAACTCACTCTGTGTAATAATTCTTGGATCTGAACAATGGTGGAGAGCATTTAGCAAACAAAATTGCCATAGAATAGTGGAATTACGCATACTATTAAGAAATCCTGTGTATGTAGGCAGTGTTGAAAATATTTGCTGCAGTGTTTCCCTTTTGCAAACATAAGATTCCCATCACACTGAGGAGTAGCTACATGTGAGAAATACTTGGTAATACTTCAGCTGACAGAGCTGCTAATCTTCTGGCTGATGTCATCTTGTGTCCTGAGCCTCTGTATGCAAAGTGGGAAAGCATTCATTATTCATGGTTATTGTCAAGCATGTGAAAATAACCATAATTAAGTGAAATTATACATTTGTTACTATTTTGAAAATATTGTGAAAATTACTCATGGATATGAATCCTATAAAAATAATATAAAATTATTGCTGTCAATATATGTTCATAGATATGTTTGCAAAGCTCCATGAAACAGAGTTATCCTAAAATGTTTTCATTTCTTTTTTCATAAATGATGTACAAATATGTGATCTTTTTGTCTGTAAGCTTAATTAAAAAATAACAGTTCTTATAACAAATCTATGTACCCTGAATAATTTTTTCCATTTTTGATCCACTAATGTTCTGCCTTGATAGATGATACCCACTTATCTCATGATCATTTTTCCCACCAAAAACTGTATCTCATATCAGTTTACCAAGAAGTATCTATATATTTGTATTCAAAATTGTGCTTGTATTCTTGGCCTGTATCTCTGTAGCCATCCTTATGGTAAGATTTGCCTTCACAAAAGCAAAGGCAGGTTCAGTCAAGGTCAGAAACCAGAATGAATTTAAATTAGGGAGAAATGAATGCAAGAAATGTAGAAAAATTTTCATTACACAAACAGGTTCTAAAATACATGATAGAACTCACACTAGGGAGAAACCTCAGGTAGGTGAATAATGTTGAAAATCTTTCTATCAATATTGTAACCTTCTCCATAAAATAATTCACACTTGGGAGAAACCTTATGTAAGTCATATTAAAAAGGCTCTCCTGATACTCCACGTTTTCTAGACATAGAAGATCTCACAGATGGAGAAACCTTATATATGTAAGCAATGTGGGAAATCTACCAGCCAAAGTCATAGCTTGAAAATACATCAAAGAACTCACAATGGGAAGAAATCCTGTGTAGGTAAGAAAATTGGGAAAGCATTCAGTTCACACAGTCACTGACAAACACATGAAAAAGCCCACAGTGGGGAGAATCTGAGTGCATGTAAGCAATGCAGCAAATATTTTCACCCCTAGTGATTGTGAGGACATGAAAGAATTCACAAAGGTGAGTAACCCATTGAATACCAAAAATGGAGAAAAGCAGTCATTGCACAAAAAATGTCATCAAATAAGGAAATACTGCACACAAGGGAATATCACAATATAAGTAGTTAATGTGAGAAGGGTTTCTGGAAAACTTTTCAAATTATAAATGCTAAATTTCCCACACACTGGGGAGTAATTGTGTGAAAAAGATATATTGAGAAAAAATTTCCATTGACAGAGATATTAACCACCAAAATTATGTCACATTGTGGCCAAAGCCTATGTATGTGGTGTGAGAAAGCACTCAGTATACGTGGGTAGGGTAAAATACAGGAAAGTGAACTGTGCAGCAAAATTGTACATATGTAAGTGACTAATTTGAAAATATTTTGCAAATTATCCATGTAGTCAAGACCTGTAGAAACACCATAAAAATGGATGTTAATATATATTCATACACACTCAGACCTCCTGCTCCTCGGCACACTTAGTAGAGCATCCCTGCCAGGGCCACCCCGCTCCTAGCTTGCCCCACAGTGCATCTCTGCCTTCCCTAAGCCTACTTCCACCCTTCCCGAAGCTCAATCCTGCCCTTCTCTTAGCTCACTTTTGCCCTTCCTCTTCAGTCTATATATACTCCTGCACTTCCATAATAAAATCAGATCTGTGCCATCAGCCTGATCTCCAGAGTCATCTCTCCATCTCCCCTTACCAGTCTCCCCCAGCTCCCAAAAGGCTGCATGCAAACACATTCAGAAGTGTCCTTTACCAGGTATTATGACATGTATCTCCGTATGTATGCTTACAATAAGATAATCACAAAAGCAAAAGCAAATTTAAAATATGTGTATTGCCTTAGTGCCTATTTCTAGTACATAATGTTAAGTGTTCATCTTTGGAATGCATCAATGTGTTTAATAGGTCTGAGTTCTTTGTTGTTGCCTTAACCTCCTCTATTTCTAATTTCCCTCTTTCTTGCTAATTTCCAGTTTGGAGAGATGTATTCTCCTACTGCCTGTTACACAACAGGTACTTTTCTACAGATGTAAGCACCATCCCTCTTTATTAAGTCAGTCATTTATAAATAGCAGAATGCTGAATATTCAAGTGAATCAGGATTTCACACAAGTTCCTAGGGTTCAAAGGAAAATGTATGGACTATCATTCCCTGAATAGTAATCGTGAGTGATGAAAATGATTCCATATTGTGACACCAGAAAGATAGAGTCCCCATTGTGTAATCAATAAGGTAACAAGTACAAGTGCATGAATTAAATGCATGAGGATGATACCATTATTACTGTTTTGTCTGAAATGGTCTTGCTATGAAGTTTAGGCTGATCTTGGGCTCATTTTGTAATCCAGGCTGACCTTGAACTTTCAAGTCTTAGCCTTTCAAGTACTGGGATTACAGGCATGCACCGTAATGCACAGGCTGTAGCCTTAGATTTAGCGACCAATACATTTCATGCAAGGATGATAATATATCACTTTTGCCCCTTGCTCTACAGTCAATGCAGCATGTTACTGCTAAACCCTCCTAGCCTACCTTTAGGTTCATGTTCCACAGTGGCATATCAGCAGCATCTTATGGCATTAAAATAAAATTCAGAAATAAATGTTGAGAAAATCTAAATCATGTTTCATTCTCAGTAGCATAAATAAATCTAATGTCACTTGGATTCATCATTTATCTCAGTTTCCTTCATCAGAGAGCTATCA
This sequence comes from Dolichotis patagonum, assembly GCA_004027295.1. Classification (NCBI taxonomy): domain Eukaryota; kingdom Metazoa; phylum Chordata; class Mammalia; order Rodentia; family Caviidae; genus Dolichotis; species Dolichotis patagonum. The sequence goes on along the minus strand of PVJX010043115.1, from coordinate 776 downwards.
TGTGATGTCACAACCTGACAAGAAGGTTAAGTGCAAGGCAGGATGAGATATGAACAGAAAGACAAAATATTCACAGGATGCTGATTAGACCATGGTTATTATACTAATTTCTATATTTAGTACCATTTAAATTTTATTCTCTTCATGAACAAAATGTAAACTTCATGGGAAACACTTCAGAGAATGAACAACTGGGATTTCATATTATTGAAAAGTTTTTGCACTTCAAAAGAAATCACCATCAGAGTGAAAAGAAAACCCACAGAGTGGGAAAGAATTCTAGCCAGAAACCCCTCAAATAAAGTACTTATATGAAGAACATATAAAGAATTCAAAACACCCACCCCCTCCAAATTCAAAGACCTTCTGCAAAAATGGCCATCTGAGATGAACACACAGTTCTCTTATGGAGATATTCAAATAGCAAATAAATACATGAAGAAATGTTCACCATCACTGGTCATTTGAGAAATGCAAAGTAAAACAACATTGAGATATCATCTCTCACCTGAAAGAATAGCTGCTATCAAGAAATCAACTGATAATAAATGTTGCTGAGGCTTCAGGGAAAAAGGAACACTGCTCCACAGTTGGGATTGCAGACTGGTGCAGCCTCTATGGAAATCAATATGGAAAATTCTCAGAAAACTAGTATTGGAAGCTCCATTCAACTCAGCTAGGCCCCACCTAGATATTTACCCAGAACTGAAAAGTTCATATCACAGTGATATATGTACACCCATGTTTATAGCAGCACAATTTGTAATAGTCAAATA
>PVJX010043114.1:0-13843 GCA_004027295.1 Dolichotis patagonum | reverse complement strand
TGATAGCATCAAGTCTAAGAGTATAGGCAACTACACTGAAGATGACAAGATTCATTAAGATACCCACTCTGGTTTAATTATTACTTGCTTTTGAAGTCTTATAAGGTCTCTAATGCTTTGTTTTTATTAATGTTGTTATATACTGCTGAGACATCATGGTAACCATTGTAGATCACCTTGTATTGCAGTTATATATGACTTTTTTGCTTCATGATTTTTTCTTTTTTTTCTTTTTTTGCTTCATGCTTTTCTAGAAATTGTTTTGTTTTATCTTACTTTGTTTTGTTTTTACCTTTAATACAGAAAGGATAGATATACATGTAGCGACTCATGCATGTGTAGAGCTTATAAACAGTTTACAAGAACCAACTATATAACACATGTTGAAATGAACAACTACTTTTAAAAAAAGACACTACAGTACCCAGTGCTGATTCCATAATGTCATGATGTGTAATCCAGCAAAATTATCATTCTTTGTTCAAAGTGATTTTAGCTTGTTTTGTTTTGTTTAAGTTCAACACACATGAAGGTATGGACAGCTGTTTTTAGGAGAATGAGAGACACTATAACAGCCATTCTCAGCTTTCCTATTGTCTGGTCTTGAAGACCTGAAATGCCCTTCTTGTCCTGCTCAGATCAATTCCATACTATGTTGTTTCATGTGAATTTCCTGTATGTGACAATATGGACAACTATTTCGAAGAAAACAAGAGTCAATACGATAGAGAGTGAATATCTCCAATTGTCTAGTTTTGGAATTTATGTCCCTTACATTGCTTTCTTGTGATCCGCTTTGTTCTGTTTAGTTGTGTTTAATTTTACCCTTTTGATATAATTGAATGTATATTTGAGTGGCTAAGATGGATGACCATAATGCTGGGCTTTTTTTGGTCAGGTCGTGGAACATAACTGTTCACAGATTCACTGTTTGAATGTCTACTTTACATGTTTTAACTTTATAATTTGAACAACTATTTCCAAGAAGTCAGTATATAATTTGTCAAGTAATAATCTCTTAGGTTTTGTTGTTGTTGTTCTTTTCCTTTTTTCCTTGGAATTCTGTACTGTTGCTACCCTTTATTCTGTTTTGTTTTGTTTTGTTTTTCTTCTCTTTAAATAAAATTTTATAAAATTAAAAATAAAGAAGATACAGAGATTATAAATAACTCGATGTCAGTCAATGAAGTTGGCAATATAATTAAAATGTTACCAACAAATAAAAGCCCAGGTTCTGATGGATTCACTGCTGAATTATACAAGAAATTTAGAGGAAAACCTAATCCTGCTATTCCTCAAACTCTAAGGAAATTGAAAGGGAATCAATACTTCCAAATTAATTCCTGGCAGCAATTATTACCCTGATAACAAAACCAGAGAAAGATCCAACCATAAAAAGAGAAGTACAGTCTAATCTCTCCAATGAACATAGATGCAAAAATCCTCAATAAGATAGTGGCAAACAGAACACTGCAAATCATCAAGAGTGTCACACACCTTAACCAAGTAGAATTCATCCCAGAGATTCAGGGATGGCTCCACACACACAAATTAATAAATAAAATACTCCATATTAACAGACAAAAACCATATGAACATCTTACTAGATGTAGAAAAAGCACTTGACAAAGTCCAACACCCACTCATGGAATGCAGAATATTAGAATAGATTTTATCTCAATCTGATAAAACCCTCTATGACAAAGCAACAGCTGACATCATATTAAATAGTCAAAAGCTGAAAGTTTTCACTCTAAAATCAAGAACAAGACAAGGATGTCCACTATCACCACTCCTATTCAATATGGTGCTGGAAATATTAACCAGAACAATTCAACAAGAGAATGAAATAAAAGGAATAAGGATAAGAAACTAAGAAGTTAAATTATCATTACTAGTGGATGATATGATAGTCTGTGTGAAAGACCCCAAAAACTCCACCAAGAGACTCTTAGATTTAATAACCAAATTCTGTAGCACATCAGGATAGAAAGCCAGTACTCAAAAATCAATACCATTTCTTTATACAAATATCAAATTTACTGAGATAGAAATTAGGAAAATAGCACCTTTCACAGTATCATCAGAAAAATGAAATATTTAGGGGTCAATCTAATGAAGGAAGTAAAAAACTTTTACATTGAAAATTGCACTACTTTGAAAAACAAGATCAAAGACAACATCAGAAAATTGAAAGATATCCCTTGATCTTGGATAAGGAAAACCAATATAGTGAAAATGGCTGTACTTCCAAAACTACTATACAGATTTAATCCAATAACAATATCAAAATACTACTAGGAAACCTCATAGAACTAGAAAAAAATAATCCTAAAATTTCTTTGGAACCAGAAGAGACCTAGAATAGCAAAAGCAGTCTGGGTAACAAAGGCAAGGCAAGGGCCATCACAATCCCTGACTTGAAATTAAATTACAAAGGTACTGTGAGAAGACAGCATTGTACTGACCCAAAACAAAACAAAACAAAAAGATCCAAGATGAAAAGGTGCAGAAACAATTCCAAGCATATTCAGCCACTTTATCTTTGACAAAGGAACAAAACTGCCATAAAGATAGACTTGAGGTATTTTTAGGCACATGGATGCACTTTGGGAAGGTAATTTTAAGTGAAATAAATCGGGCACACATGTTTAAATATCACACTGTTTCTCTTGTTGAGAAATTCAAAGGGTATATAAAGACCATAATGGATGATAGCTATTTGGAAGTAGAAAGAAAATATTCAAATGCGAAAGGGAGAATTGAGAGAGAAAAAAGGAAGGGAATGCAAATAAATAATTTTGAAAGACTGGTAAGAAAACAATAGAAAGTTTTGTAAAGGAAAAAGGTATATAGGATTGAAGGAAAAGGAGTGAAATGGGGGAAAAATTAAGATTATTACATACAAGCCAAATTCCCCATGATGAATGTGATCATTGTATATGTTAAAACTGTATAATAGGGCTGGGGATTTAGCTCAGTGGCATAAGCACCTGCCTGGCAAGCGCAAGGTCATGAGTTCAATGCCCAGTACCGCAAAACAAACAAACAAACAAAAAAAAACAAAAAAAAAACTGTATAATAAAATAAAAATTTAAAAAGAAATATCCACAGGAAATATTTTTCAGACACAAGTCTTGTTTAAGTAGAAATGCAAAGTTCATTGTTAGAGGCATAAAATGTTATAGCACAAATTGTTACATCATAAAATGATATAAAGTAATCAAAAAACCTTAATAATTTGTCTCACTACTGATGGTGAGGTTCAAAGGATCAGTCTGTCAAAGTACCTTCCTGGAACCTGACCCATCACTTATATGAAGTTTCCTCAGGAAGCCACAGCTGGAGAGGGTCCCACCACCTCCTAGGCTGAGGAAGATAACTTGAACTTAGAGACCTAGAACTGGTTGAGAGTTGCTGAGAGTTAAGTTGGATACATCTGAAATCACGTGCCTTATTATAATAATTAAAGATAAGTAGCATCACACTGCGGTTATTTATTAAGATGTCTGCTGTACCTTGCTATGCTGAGCACTTTGCAGTTACTGCCTCAGACAGAATATGAAATGAATAGAGGCCGTCACTGCTCATTAGACCTCCTCCTCTCCGAAACCCCAAAGACACACAGTCCCACTGTGTGCCCAGGTCACAGAACTAGCAAATAAACCAATGCAGAAGCTAAGGTTTTTGAAAAGGGCAGGGGATGAAGAAATGGAGGAAGGGGAAAGGAGGGCATGAAAAAAATATTAAGATACAGGTCCCAATTTCCCAGGATGAATGTAATCATTATGCATTGCAAACATGTACTAATCAAAAAACTGTAAATAAATTACAAACCATTTATTCCTCTGTTTGTTAAACTGGTCACCTAATTTTGGAACATTCTACTATATCTAAGAATGCCCTGAAAGTTCTCTGGTAACCTTCTAACATGGTCACAGTTCAGTGTCTAATCCAGCAGAACATTGTAGGGTAGTCTGCTCCAAAAAAGTAGCATCTAAGCAAGCACCTTTGTCCTGCTGTTTCACTGACTTCCAAGGAAGTCGTTTTACCCTTTGCTCTGCCAGCTCCAGGCTGACTTCATTACACATTTAGCCTGGGGTTGGGTGAGCCAAACGCAAGTACAACCTGTTCAAGGGGTCCTGTGAAGCTACCCTAACTTGGGTGAAGGGGAAACACTCTCCTCTCCCTTTAGCAAAACTTGGGGAGAGGGAGAAGAGATTTCACCTCCCATGAGAAATCTCACCAACTCTTGCTCTTTTCATGGCCCGCTGCTATTTCCAGAGCATGTTTTGAAGATGAGATCTGAAAATCTTTGGTACCTTGTGTTTTATTCTTGGATGAGGGGTTCAGCTGAGACCACAGAGAATGTTTTGAAGCCCCGTCATTCATAATCATCTTTGTCTTCCACAATTCACGCCTGCTACAATATTCTGTGCTATGCAAGAACCAGACTTCCTTGTGTGGTTGGGTTCTTGAGTAGTAAACAGTACACCTTTCTCTCTCATTCAAATGCTTATCTGGGGGCAGTCCCCACTTCCTGGGGGAGGATCAGGCCTCATGAATTGTCACAGTCTTGAGACAGTGAAACGTTTCTAGACTTTTAATAGTCATTCCATCCCCCGCTACCTCAACTATGTCTGAAATATTACCATGAAAGTAGAAACAATATTGCAATCATTGTAAAGTCCTTTGGAAATGACTGAAGAATGCAGGATTACCATTAAACCTGCTTTTTAAAAAGTCCTCCACTCTTATGTAACCATTTTCTCAAAATTTTAAATATGACTACCAAGGCTTTTACTTTCCTGTCTTCGAAGATAACATGAAGTCCTTACAATCAGGGAGAAACTTTCACTGTGAATATGCATAGAAATAATATTTTCAACAAAATGCATTTTCCTCTCTATTATCAATAATAAATATATATTATTTCGTCTCATAGTGGGTCCTTAAAGGGTCACAGGATAAAAAATACTGATCTCATTGTAGCTTGAATTCTCAGTTTTCAATCCCAACAAAATTAGGTAATGTTTACTTCTAAAAAGCTTTGTCAGCAGTGGCGTGAGTGAGAAGCAGGCGCACCAAGGAGAAAACAAGTCAGCGTCTCCTGAGATCCAGCCACGCTGAAACTTGGGAGGTTGAGCAAGACAGCAACGAGCCTTCCTTCCTGGTAAGTGGTGGCGGCACAAGTGAGCCGCAGGCACGTCAGGGAGAGAATAGGTCAGTGTCTCCCATGAGCCTACTGGTACATCAATGGTCCCATATCCCCTCCCCCACCTCCATTTAACAACTGGGTGGTGTCGAGGACAGCCGGAGTTGATAACAACTAAAGCACATAAAGCAACTAAATGCTTGTGTTGTTGGGTTGATTATGCTGACCTGGGGCCAGAGGTCTGAGCATCTCTTGGGAGGATGACCCTATGTAATATAGCAAATATGGAGGGATTCCTTCTGTCTTATCTTTGAAGGCAAATATTGTTTTCACTGTTTTGTTTCATTCTGATTGTTTTGCGCTATTCAATATTCTGTCTTGATAGGTTTTATAATGTTCTGTTTTTGGTTTGATTTTGCTATACCTGATTGAAAGGACAACTATTGTGAAGATAACAAGATACACTATGGCACCTGTTGTTATCCTGGTATCCTGCTCTGAAGTTTTGTACCAATTTCACTTCATTGTCTCAATTGGCTTTGTTCTGTATTGCTGTATTTTACTACCTTCAAAATAAAAAAATAAAAATAAAACAAAAATAAAAAGCATTGTCTATTGTCTGCTACTCATTGTGATAGTTAATCATGATTATCAACTTGACCGGTTTAAGAGATGCCTAACAGGTTAGCAAAGCGTACTTCTAGGTGTATATGTGAGGGCATTTCCAGAGAAGGCAGGCTTGTAGGCCAGCAAACTGAGGTAGAAAGCCTCATCCTGCTTGTGGCTGGCCCAGTTTAACAGGTTTACAGTTTTGTTGAAATGAAAAAGGTAAAAGGAAGAAGTTGGTTGTGTCTGAAAAGATTCATTCTGTCCTTTGCTTCTGCCATCAGACTCCAGTTTTCTTGGCCTTTAAAGGCAGACTCATGCCAGTGGCTCTCAAGGGAGAGTCTAGGTCTTCCTAGAGCTTCCAGCTTTTGGACTGAGCAGATACTGGACCCTCTGGCTCTTCGGTATGCAGATGACTGCTGTAGACCATTCTGCCTCTTACCTGCAAGCCAATATACATATTTTGTTCCTCTAGAGAACCCTAACAAATGTACTCAATGAAATTTATTTTCAGGAATTAAAACGAGTCTGAGTCAAATTGTGAACTTAGACATTTTTGTTGCAAAAACATAAAATATAGTTAATTGTTAATGTGTACAGTAAGTTATAAATGAAAACACTGGATATGCATAGCTAAGAATTCTTTTCAGAAAAGACCAACACCTGGGCCAAAGTCCTGTTAAATCAAACTAGCTGCTTCTATTATTTCTATCTGGTAAATATCAGAACTGTGAACGTTTAGAAGTTGCTACCTTCATGATAAAGAAGCTGATCACTAACTTGTATGCTCCCTGAGGCCAGGACTGGGTGCTAAAAATAATTTCTTTTTCAGAGGCCCTAGGTTAGTGTGTGGAGTATTATAGCTTTCATAAATAATGTTTATTTACAGACCATCATTAACATGGGTCTGTAAAGCATGCTGAGATGATGGGAGGACTCCTACAGATGGATAATAGGCTGCAAGTACTTTCTTTGGAGGAAGTTGGAAAGGTTGTGATGCTCACCACAGGCTCAGCTTTATAGCAGCTTTTCAGGACAGTATTTCTCACCCCTGCAGTTCCAATGGCAGTGTTCTTTCTTCAGAATCCCCGCTCCATTCCAGTGACATTCTCCTCTCAAAGGATTAGTCAGTGCTTTAAAAGATTTTGTTCATCTGTTATCTGCTCACTTTTTTATTGTCTGCCTCCCCCACTGATAATCTAAACTCCAAGAGAACAGGGACTTTGACCTTATTTGCAGCCGCCTATCTGGGCCCTAGAGTAAGGTCTGAACACAGGAGATACTCAAGAAACAAGTTCCAGTCTCTAGTCAGAGAAACCTCACAAATTTCTCTCTTTCGATTTTGAGTCGTCAGCCACACAATCAGGGAGCTTGTAGGTAATTGTTAAGGTTCCATTTGACTATAAAAGAACATCATCCTTCAAAATATTAATGTCTTTATGTTTATATTAAATTCTAATATTTGTATATATTGCCTTTGCCTTTTTCATAAATTTGTCTTTAGTAGCTTTAATGTACTTAAATATTTATATTAAATAGGAGTTATTTTACAAATAATATAAACAATAATATACTAAATATACTTAATGTTTTAATTTATATTAATAAATTCAAATTATTAGTGAAAGTAGCCTTGAGACAAATAGGCATTAGTCTTCATTATTAACTTTCCTTTTACTTTTAGACAGCATCTTACTGTATATCTCAGGCTGGCCTTAAACTCACTATGTAGCCCAGGCTGGCCTTGAATTTATGGCCGTCCTCCTGCCTCAGCCTCACAAGTGCTGGAATTACAGGTGTGTGCCACCATACCCAACCTTGACTTTCCATTTTAAATATATTCTCAGCCTAATCTCTCTGGTATCTGGGATAATTTTAAATTAGGTAATCCTTTACCATTTGTGGATTCCATTTTCTTGCGATAAAATATTTTATTACAAGTTGCTGGAATCCTTTTTGCAGAGTTCCATTAGAGGCCTTTATAGTTCACTTCTCTGTGCAAAGTGCTAGGATTAAATTCTTTGTTCAGGAACCACTAAAGAAACCACAAAGACACTATGGGACAAAGCTCAGCAACAGAAAAGAGACAGTATACCTAGCCAGAATTACACTGCTGGAGGGATGGAAGAATAAGGAGAGGGATAAATAAGAACATATCTGAAAGGTTCTTGCCCTAGTATAAATTACTGTACAGTTATAGGGGTGGTCTAAAGTGGCACAAGGCCAAAGTGGGAACACCTACCACTTCCTGCTACTTCTTCAGCCCTAATTGCAACTTCCCTTCCTGTTTGCAAGCATGGAGAATTCCAATCGGTTCCTCACACATCATCAATGTCCGCCCTATGTGCCCCTTGTATCAGAGATCATATAACCTGCTGCCTCTCTGTATCTGGTTAAAGAAGACAGCTCAGCTTCCATGGGTTGTGTGCTCCTTTCCACATCTTCAACTCAATAAACATGTTCGTTTTATACTTTTTGCTTCTCTGTTATGCCAGAAAACTCTAACAATATTCACAGATCCAAGGAGCAGGAGGAGAGGCAGACCTTCCTACAAATGCCTGGAGACTTAGAGAAACATCACTGCCATTATTAAAAGTGAGGACCAGCTTTCATTGTCATGACACTGGCAAGGGGGTCTGAGTCATGCACCCAATACAGGACTTCTTCTAGATGTCAGACACACTGAGTTCTTGTCCTCTGAAATCAGAGAATGAATTCCAAAGGACCATGGAGCTTAAGAGTAAAAGAGGTTTCCTGGGGAACAGGAACAGCTCCTGAGAGACACGAGGGGTCCCAGAAGTAGGTTGTCACTGAGGCCACTTCTCTAAGAATGTTTTATAGAGCAAAATCACAAGGTGGGTACAAAATCATGAGGTGAGTACAGCCTGTGTAACATATAATCAACCAATAAAATTACATGTGTAGCCATTTAGCTAATACTGATCCAATACAGAAGCAGGTTATGTAGCCAGGATACATGAAAGAACAAAGGCATGTTTGGAAAGGGATGAGTCGATGCTCTGTTCACTTCCGGGTTACTGATGTCTAGCTGGATTTTGTTGTAACAGGTGATACCACTTACAGTATTAATTCCAGGTTATTGCTTATCCCTCATGGGAGGCAGGTAAGCCTAGTAATTGTGTCTGTATCTTGAGGTCTGGTCTTCTTCAGATGAGCTTCCAGCCACAATTCTGATGTCTTAAATTTTTCTGCTGACTGCCTGACAGCCCTCTTGGACTATACATTAATTTCTATCTAACTTAGCTGCTTTTAATACTTTCAGGATGTATGAGAAGAACCACGAAAAGCAAAGAGGCTGGGAAGTCAGCACTTCAGCCCTCCTACGACACACATTTCTGAAATGTCCTGTAGAAAACTAAACCCACGTGAAGCACTGGGGCTCTGCTCAACACTCAGGGCCAATCGTCGTGTCAGTCAGTGTGTGCCAGCACTTGCTTCCAAGGGGCAGGAGGTGGCAGGAAAGAAGCTGCTGAGCAGTGTGACATGAGGTTTTTCCTAGGCCCTTCTCCTGGGTTCAGAGCCTTGTGCTCACTAACCATAAGCAGCCTGCTACTTTCCAGAGGATGCCGTTGCCTATGGTTAATCTGTTGCTAATCAGGATTAATGAGTTTTAGCCTCTTAAAATATGGGTTGCTTTCCCTGTTAGTGGGCAGGTACAACCCTTGGAAAACACAGCTATTCATTGTTTTCCCCACCAGAAACATTTTCCCAAGTAGAACTGTGAGTAGAACCAAATTGATGGACTCCCCATTCTTTGTCTCATGAATGGGTTGGTGGGCAAAGAAATGGAAAGTACAGAGAAAAACTATTTACATGAGAAAATCCTGGAAAGCTCTGACAAGGAAAAGCCCCAGAATATGTCATAGGCTGGGTCTGAGGGTCCCCAGGACTGAAATAAGGATCTTAACCCATCTCTTCAAAATAAGTATGTAGGTTCACTGAGCCCCTTAGTAGAAAAAGAATTTTCAGTATGTGTCAGCCAAAAGAGGCATGAGAAGGATTTATTAGAGCTTTAAAGATATAGGACACATTCGAGAGCAGTGTGTGAGTGTTCAAAGAAATGAAGCACAATACAGTTGGGAACTGGGGACCTTTTTAAAATTATTTTTATTGCTACATTTTAGGTGTACGTAATGATAATATACATCATAAGAAAAGTGTATCTGTCTGTGACATATCGTTAATTCTTTTTTTCTCATTCCCCTGCCCTTCCTTTAACTCCTCTTAACCTCCTATTTAAAAAGCTTTATTTTATTTTTCCTTCTATTCTCTTTTTTTCTTTTCCCGTTCATCCTTTGCCCCTATCCCATCCCTTGTTCCATTCTTATTTGAGCATTTTCTTCCTATTTCCCAATATCTACTATACATTGTAGTCCCTATTTACTATTTCATTTTCTTCCACCAGAGTAACAATGAAATATTTACACATGTGTCTCTGATTTATTTCACTTAAGAGTATAGTTCCAAGGTGCATCCATTTACCTAGAAATAGCTCATTTATTCTTTTCATAGCAGAGTAGTACTCCCGTGTATGAAATAAACACATCTTTTTTTATCCATGCATTGGCTGATGAACATTTGGGTTGTTTCTAAGATTTAGCTATTACAAACTGTGCTATAATAAACATAGGTGTGCATATATCACTGTGATATGATGCTTTATTTCGTTTGGGAAGAAACTAAGAAAGGGAATAGCTGGGTCACATGTGGCCTCTAGTCCTAGTTTTTTTGAGGTATCTCTGCGTTGACTTCCACAGTTGTTACACATTTTTACACTCACTCCTACGGTGAAGGTTTCCTTTTTCTGCACAGATCCAGCACCATTTGTTATTGGATGATTTCTTGATAATAGCCATTCTTTCTAGAGTGAGATGCAACCTCAGTATTTTTTTAAATTTGCATCTTTTGAAAGGTCAGTGATGTTGAACATTTTTGATATATTTATTTGCTGTTTGTAATTCTTCAACTCAAAAGTGTCTATTCATTTCAGATGCCCATTTTGGATTGAGTCATTAAATTTGGGAGGATCTGAGTTTTTAGGTTTTTATATATTGTAAACATTAGTCTTTTGGTGAACAGCTGGCAAAAATTTTTCTCACACTGTGAGTTGTCTCTTCAAGTTGTTGGTGGTTTATTTTGCTGTGCAAAAGCTTTCTAATAAGATGATAGCTTAATTGTTGATTCTTTGTGATATTTCCTGTGCAGAGTTTTGTTCCTAAAGTCTTTGCCTATATCAGCAAAGAATTCTACCTATTGTATCTTCCAGCACGTTAGTGTTTCTGTTTTAACATTTAGATCTTTGATCCATTTTGATTTTAGTTTAGTGCATGGTGAGAAATATGAATATAGATTCAATTCAGTATGTGGCAAGCCAGTTTTTCTAGCATCATTTATTAAAGAGGCTATCTTTCTTCAAGGGAAGATGTTTGGCTTTTTTGTCAAAGAAAAAATGAGTATGCTTGGAATTGTTTTTGCATCTTCTGATCTGTTTGTTGATCATTTCATCTGTTTTTTTTTCTAGTACCATGTTGCTTTTATTATGGTAGCTTTGTAGTATAATTTCAAGTCAGGGATTGTGATGTTCCCTACATTGTCTTTATTATTCAGAATTGCTTTTGCTCTTTTAGGTCTCTTCTGGTTTCAAATGAGTTTTAGGAATGTTTTCTAATTTCTTAGGTATGCCGCAGGTATTTTGATTGGGATTGCATTAAATCTATGTGATAACTTAGGGAATGTGGCTATTTTCACTGTATTGATTCTTCCTACACAAAAACAAAGGATATTTTTCAATTTCTAATATCCTCTTTGAGCTCCTTTTTCTGACTAGTATAGTTTTCAGTATAAAGGCCTTTTACTTCCTTTATTGGACTGATCCCTATTTATTTATTTTCTTTCTTTTTTGGAAGCTATTGTGAAAGGTGTTGTTTCTCTAATTCCACTCAGAGTGAGTTTGTTATTTGTGTACAGGAATGGTATTGATTTTTAAGAGCTGACTTTCTATCCTGTTAGACTTCTGCATTTGTTTATTAAATCTAGGAGTCTCTTGGTGGAGTTTTGGGGTCTTCCATGTAGACTATCATGTCATCCACAAATAATGATAATTTAACTTCTTCCTTTGCTATCCTTATTTCTTTTATGTCTTTCTCTTGTCTAATGTTTCTCTTGTTCTATCTAATGTTTTCAGAACTACATTGATTAGGAGTGGTGATAGTGGACATCCTTGTCTTGTTCTTGATTTTAGAGTGAAAACTTTCAGGTTTTGACCCTTAAGGTGATGCCGGCTGTTGCTTTGTCATAGAAGGCTTTTATCAGATTGAGATAAAATCTTTCTATTCCAATATTCTGCATTCCATGAGTGGGTGTTGGACTTTGTCAAGTTCTTTTTCTGCATCTATTGAGATGATCATATGGTTTTTGCTCCTGGCTCTGTTAATGTAATGTATTATATTTAGAAATTTGCACATATTGAACTATCCCTGCATACCTGGGATGAATTCTACTTGGTCATGGTGTATAATCTTCTTGATGATTTTCAGCATTCTATTTACCAGTATCTTACTGAGAATTTTTGCATCTATATTCATCAAAGAGATTGTCCTTAGGGCTCTTTTTTTGGTTGAATCCTTCTCTAGTTTTTGATTCAGGGATATGCTTGCTTCCAGAAATGAATTTGGGAGTATTGCTTCCCTTTCATTTTTATTAAAGATTTTGAGGAGAGATGGCATTAGATCTTCTATAAATTTCTTGTAGAATTCAGCAATGAATCCATAGGGGCCTGGGATTTTCTCTGTTGTTAAGTTCTCACTTACTTCTTTAGCTTCATTGACTAATGTTGTTTTATTTACAAGTTTTATGACTTTCTTATTCAATGTTGGTAATTCATATGTATCTAGGAATCTGTCCATTTTTTCTGTGTTTTCCATCTTATTGCAATACAGGTTCTCAAAGCACATATTTATGACCTCCTGGATTTCTACAGGACTTGTTGTGATGAATATTTTTCACGTCTAATTGCATAGATGTGAGATTTTTTTCCTTTGATAAAGTTGGCTAAGCGTTTGTCAGTTTTGTTTTATCTTTCAAAGAACCAACTCTTTAACTCATTGATTCTTTGTATTGTTTTCCTAGCCTTACTTTCATTAGTCTCTACCCTGAACCTTACAATTCCTTCCTTTACAAGAGCTTTTTGTTTGAGTATTTTCCCTTTTTCTAGAAGCTTGAGGTTCAAATATAGGTTATTTATTTGAGATCTCTTTTTTTCTATGAGAATTCACTACTGTAAATTTGTCTCATAGTACTGCATTCAATATGCACCATTGGTTTTGGTATTTTGTACTGGATTCATTATTTAATTGTAGGAACTGTTTCATTTCCATGTTTCAATGCCACATATGACCCATTGATAATTTAGGAAGGTGTTATTTAATTTCCACATTTTTATGAAGTTTTTGTGGCTTTTTTTGCCATTTACTTTCAATTTCATTGCACTGTGGTCTGATAATATGCATCAGATAATTTCAACTCTTTTACATTTACTTAAGTATGTTCTATGAGGTAGTACGTGATCTATTTTGCAGAAAGTCACATGTGCAAATGAGAAGAGTGTGCATTCTGTTGTTTGGGGTAGAACACAATATAGACATCTACCAAGTCCATTTGTTCAAATGTTTGCTTCAACTTGGGCATTTTGATTGTTTTGTCTATTGGTCTGTCTTTTTCTGACTGTATAGTATTGAGGTCTACCACCATTATAACTGTATTCATTTTTATCCAATTTTTCTTATACATTAATATATGTTTTATGTAGTTTGGTATGCTTGTATTTGGCACATATATATTTATAATTGTTATCACTTCCTCTTGGATTGCTCCATTAATGAGGATGTAGTGACCTGCTTTCCCTCTTCTGATCAGTCTTGGCTTGAAAACTACTTTGTCTGCAAATAAAATAGCTTTTTCTGGGTTCTGGTTGCATGGGTTATTGTTTTGTCATCTTTTGACTTTCAGTCTATGAGTTTCTTTTTTGAGTTAAATGTGTTTCTTTTTTTTTTTTTTTTTTTT
>PVJX010043113.1:0-13824 GCA_004027295.1 Dolichotis patagonum | reverse complement strand
GAGCCCCAGCACACACACACAAAAAACCCTCTACCTCCAAGCTACATTTTCAGCCCAGTTTTAATTGTTAATTCAACAAAATTATTTTCATCTTTGTATAGTCCTTACTGTTCTAAATAGTTCCATTTTTAAAGTGCCTACCTTAGTGAATGCATATTTTCAAGAAATGAATTGAAATTTTCTACAGCTTTTTTTCTCTTGTGTCAATTGATTTTAAAAATATTCTGTTGTTCTGAGATCTCAAACTGAACCTCCTTTGAATTGCAAACTCTATTGATATGTGTGCTGATTTTTTCTGTCTACTTATTCTTTTAAATTTTTTTACAATCTTAAATTGTTTTTATTGAAAAAATATTTGCACGTTCTTCTGGGGAAACATCATAATTCAGTAGATATATTCAATGTGTAATAATCAAATTAGGCTAATAAGCATCCCCATCTCTTTAATCATTAATCATTTTGTGTTAAGAATTTAATTCTCTTTTCTAATCATTTTTAAACATGTAGATTGCTTAAATCAAAAATTATGCTACTGTGCTAAATAAGAAACAGAAATAACTCCTCCACTTTGTATATCCTCTCTTATTTCTGCCCTTCCCAGTCTTGTGACCACTATTCCATTCTGTCCTTCTACTAGATTAATACATCAGTTTCCACAAATAGTGATATGTGGTATTTTTCTTTGTGTGTCTGAGTTATTTCAGTTAACATTATGACTTCCATTCCACCTATGTTGCTGCAAATGACAGACGTTCATTCTTATTTATAGCTAAATAATATTCCAATGTATAAATATACTACTAAATCTTCTTTATTCATCCACTGAAGAGTATCTGACTTGATCCCATATTTTAGGAATTGTGAATAGTGCTGTAATATGGAATACAAATACTTTTTGATATAACACTTTCATTTCCTTCAGATATACATCAATATCCACTTATTTTGAAGGAGGAGTTTTTGTTGTCTGGGCCTGAGTGTTCAGATAGAGCCTCTTTGAAGTCCTATGAATGGTTCCCTATAAAAATATTTCAGTCAAAGACAAAAAAGAATGGAAAATTTAGATTTTCTTTGGTTTAAAGTTCAGAAATGAGAAAGCATAAACCATATACATGGAATAATAAATTACATTTCTACTGAAGCATAGAGTTTACAAATTCTAATATTAAGTGAGGTTGAAGATGGACCACGGGACCCACTCTTGACAATTTGTTCACCTACCAGGGATATCATCTGTGTTTCTGAGAAAGAGAGTGGTCTTATACACTGTGCATCATCTGTCCTGGAAGAATAAAGACCCCTAGAGAAGTTGCTGTTCTGCTACTTGAATAATATATACTGGGGACTTGAAATAGTAAATTATAGTAGGAGCGAGAAGGCAGCGTTTCTCTCTACTTCACAAGTTTTGTTAAAATATAAGTGAAAATAATTGTGTATCTTTATTGTGTGCATTGTGATGATTTGTTATATATGGAGTTCACAAAAAATGTATACATGCTTAAGCAGTTCCCCATACTAATAAATGTCTGGAAGCTAATAGCCACTTCTTTGAGCACCTCATAACTTTAGAGGCCAAACTTGTGTTAATCATGATGTCTCAATAAATTTAGCATTAAAATGTTTATGCAAGTTTTTCTTTTCCTCATGTGTAGATATTTTGGTGGACTCTGTATATAGTAATAGAATTAAATCAAGATAACAGAATCATGTTCTGTTGAGGATGTGTCTGTCACATTTAACCATCCATCCATCCATTCATGGGTACTTGAGTTGGCCCCATATCTTGGTTATATTGAGGATAATGCTCAATATGAAAAATTAAGCTTTTTCCTTTCCAGTTGGGATACTTTTTGTTGTTTTTCTACCTTACTCCCTGTCTAGAAGAAGTGATGAGTGGATGTCTTTGACTTGTTCCTGATCTTATAGACAGTTGAGCAGGATATAAATTGTGGGCTTATCATTTGTGTCTTTTATTATGCTGAAGTCCATTGCATCTATCCATAATTTGTTGCACTTTTTTTAATCATGAGAAGATATTGATTTTTTTCAAATGCTTCTATTGAGATGATCATATGATTCTTATAATCATTCTGCTAATATGATATGTAACACTTACTGATAGGCATACATTGAGGTATCCTTATCTCCCAGAGTGATAATAGTCTAAACCTAGATTGCCCAGTAAAGCCTCATGTGATCATAGGTGGGGATTTTGGAAGGTGATTGAATTATGGGGACTTATTGCTGACTTGCTATTAGGAGGTGGGATCTGGTCTGGTTGGAACAGATGAGTTATTGGGAGAAGGGTTTATCTTCCTCCCCAGCTCCTCCACTGATGCTCTCTGATTCCTGTCTGCTGTGCCCTGGGCAGCATTCCTCTGCCATGCTTCTCTGCCATGACATTGTGCCTTGGAGCCAGCTCTCCATAGACTTGAACTTCTACAAACTATGAACCAAAGTAAACCTCTGTTCCTTTCAAATAGGTATGTCAAGTGTTGCATTCCAGCACCTAGAAAATGATCAATACACAGGGATTAAATTGTTAAGAATTTTTTATTTATCAGACGTGCTGTTCCTATAATTTTCTTTTCTTGTAATATCATTGTATGGTTTTGATTGGAGGGTAACGAGTAATGTTGGTCTCATAAAGGAGTTTGAAAGTATTTCTTCCTCTCCAATTCTTTGGAAGCGTTTCAGAATGATGGATATTAATCAGTGTTTGGTAGAATGCAGTCCACCAGATCCTAGCCTTCTTTGTTGTCATTGGCAGTTTCTTTTGCAAAAGAAATCTGCTCACAGTCTTACAGAGATTCCCTTGTATATAACAGATTGCTTTTCTCTTTCTACTTTCAAAATTCCATTTTTGAGATTTGAGAATTTGTTTATGTTTCTTGGTGAAGATATCTTTATCTTTAATCTTTTAGTGTTCTTTGGAATTCGTGGATTCAGATGCTTATGTAGCTTTCCAGATTTAGGGATTTTTCTCTAATTATTTCTTTAAATAAACTTGTTTTCCCATTTTCTTCTTCTGGTCCTTCTGAGACTCTCACACATATATTTTCATTCACTTGATCATGCCCCATAATTCCATAGATTTTCTGCACTGGTTTTCATTCCTTTTTGCTTTTTGTTTCTCTAACTGCCTAAGCTCAAGTGACCCACCATTGAGCTTACTGAATTTTTTCTGCTTAAAGTGGTTATTGCAGCTTTATGTGGAATTTTTCAGCTCAATCATTGTGTTCCTCTAATTCAGTCCATATGTTAGCTCCAGAAAGTATGGTTTGTTTTTATGATTTATACCTCTTTGTTGAGCTTTCATTTTGTTTGTGCATTGTTTCCTAGGCTTTGTTTAGGTGCCTGTGTTCTTTTGTTGCTCACTGAATTCTGTTAAAACAGTTATTTTGAGTGGTTTCCCAAACTGTTCATAAATCTCCTTTTCTTTAGGGTCAGTTAAGATTGTTTTAGTTTATTCTTTTGGTAGTGTCATTTGCCTTATTATTGATATTGCCATGTATAGGTTGCTACATATTTGAATAAGTGAGGAACCATTTCCCGTCTTTACAGACTGGCTTCTTCAGGGAAAGCTCTTCACCAGTCAGTTGGTCCAAAGATCTCAAATGAAACATAGGGCAGGCCTGTGGTCAGGGTTGCTGCTGGAGTCCTTGAGCAGGCTAATCTGGAGCCTGGAACAGCAGGTAATTGGTTCCGGCTTGCGTGTTCACAGGGGCTGGCTTTGAGCCTAGTTTTGTGAGGTGAGGTCAGACCTGGAGCTGGTTCCACTAAGGTCAGCCCAGTACTCAGTCACCTTGAGACTATACGTGGGAGTTTAGCTTACCTGATGCTATGATGGACCTACTACCTGGTTCCATGGAGAAATGCCTGAAACCTAAATCCATGAAGGTGAACTTGGTCTCTGAGCTGGCCTTTAATCTGGGTTCATAGTGGTAGTCCTAGAGCCACAGTATGTAAGGACGTCCCAGTACTGGAATATGTTAAGGTAGACCTTGAATCTAAGGTTGCTAAATCTTGGATCTTGGATCATGGGTACCAGCCAAGAACCTGTGTCCTTGAGTGATTACTTAGAACCTAGGTTCACAATGGGCTGTCCTGAAGACTGGATTTGCTCAGGCTGTCCTTGAAGCTAGCTGTGTAGTCACTGGTCTAGTGCCTAGGGTGACATGGGGCACTGTATTGTGCCCCATGTGCCCCTTCATGGATTTAGGTTTCAGGCCTTTCTCCATGGAACCATGGAGAAAAATGGGTCTGGAGAATGGAAGTTAAATCCATAGAACCACTCTGGAATCAGGTTCTGTTGGGATGGTTCTGGTCCCTTGGTCTATTGGAATATGAAGCTGAAGTTGATGACCTGAAACCTAGAGTCAAAGGACTGGCTAAGATGTAGATAGAACTGTAGCTTGTGTTTAAAGTTAATAGCCTGAAGGCTAGAGTGAAAGATGTCATCCTGGTACCATGAGTATGAGGTTCTGACCTGGAGCTAACATGTGTATGTGGTAACTACATTGAGGAAGGCCTGGTAGCTAGGTCCATGAGTGGTAACCAATATTCTGGGGTTTTTAGCCTGGTATCTAAGGCAGTGGATCTGGCCTACCACTGAAGTCTCAGATAAATGTAGTTTCTTATTTCTTTCTCCTTTTCCCTGGCAAGATTGTCTTTCTTCCATGTGCCACCTATGCATTGGTGAGAAGTGGCACTGCTCATGTGAAACTTTCCTCACTCTCTTCTTCAATTTATCTTATTTCTGTTGGATACTCAAGTACTGTAATCTATAAATTGTTTTTCTCAGCTCTTGCAACTGTAGTTTTGCATGTAGGTTGTTGTTCAAAGTGTTGTGTCTTCTTATTCTCCAGTAAGCACCAGAGAGTCCTGTTTTTCAATCTTGCTGACATCCTCTCCAAGAAAGAGGGTCTAGATTTAAGGGAGACCATTTTGTTAGTAGAGATGAAGAGAAAGAAAGAGGCTTTCTCATGACATTCTAACAAGGAACCTTTCTCTCCCTGAAATACTATCTGTTGAGTCTGCATCATCCCATAATTTCCTTTAAATGATGAAGAAAATCTTCAAATAGAATGTACATAAGGATCTAGGCATTCTGGTCCTTAGAAAGAACCAATTCAAGATTATTTTGGGAGTGGAAGTAGAGAAAATGTTAGTTTATGTAGCATTTTTTTAAGCAAGCACAAAACTGGGCATTAGAGAAACTGTTATGAACCATCATTAGTCTTCTTCTTTAAGGAGCACATAGGCTAAAGGACAGATAAACAGGCAAATAAAATAAAATATGTCATGTGATATGATAGGAATTAATGTAGGGTGAATATATACAGAAAACATTTCTGGGGAGAGGTGTGGGTTTTCATAGAGATGGCTGAGAAAATTCCCAGAGTACATAACTCTAAATTGAGATTTGAAGTGAAATAGTGGACAAGGAACAGAATATATATGCATATATGGAGTCATGGAAATAAGTGACTAAAGAAACTCCTATGTTGCTTTGTGTGTTTATTTATGTTATTCAGACACGCCTAAGTATCAATCTAAATCACAGTCCAGCAATGTCAAACTGTTGGCTTCTTGTGGACCATCACTGATGTCTTTGCAATTCTCAAATCCCATTTTTTTCTTTAAATACAAATAATAAGCCTATCTTACCTCATTTGATGATTATAAATAAAAATGATGATCACAAGGGATAGTGTGATTAATAGGAAGTGTAGAAATGTTTATGACTACTGCTAACTATTAAACAAAATTAAAAAGACGTGACAACACACTAGGCCCCTTGGCATTGGAACTTAAAGATTTACTATCTTGACCTGCAACAGCTTCTCATTTTCAGGGTCTTATTCTTAGGAGCTCAATTCAGTATTGAATTTTCTATCATTTTTCACCTTGTGTTTGTGTTACACTTCCATATGAGGAGCTTAAAGAGCTTTACAGACATTAGCTCATTAATCCTCCCAAAACCTCTCTAAGATAGGGTGGAGCATAAATCATTATTCCCATCTGGAAAAAAAGTAGCCTAACTTATCTCTCTTAATTTCACTGATGCTCTAAACTGTTGATTAAATCCCAAGTTATACAGTGTACATTTATAATACTACATTCTTTTCTCCAAGGAGATTTTTCTTTGTTTTTTAAATTTCATGTCATGATGATAAATGTAAAAACAGACAAGTCTGGTGTTGAAAACTTCTTCAAGAAGCACAGAGTAAGAAGTAGCCCAGCTTTTTTCTTTACTGCGTCCTTTTCTAAAAATGTACTTCTTGCTAAGTAGTACTACTACAGGGCAACTGAGCAACTTAGCAAGACCCATGTCTCAAAACAAAACAAAAAAAATTTTAAAAAGTTGCTAGAATTATAGCTCAGTGAGACGACCTTTTGTTCAGTCTCCTGTAGCAAAAAAAAAAAGAAGTTTTTTTTTAAAAATTTACTTTATTTTATTTTATTTTTTATTGTTTAAAAAGTTTTTAATCTTTAGTCATGACCAAGAGAAATGATTTTTGGGAACTGGAAAGATGGTGCAAGATTTATTCAGTCCTTTCTCAACCAAGATCGCCTGCAAGCAAGCCAATGAGTATCAACCATGCCATCCTAATTCTCAATAAAATACCAGTGCAGCAGATATTTCTGACACAAAATGGCAGATAAATTTTCAGTTGTATGTGGTTTGCTTAAATATGTGTTTCTCACTCTAAAGGTATTTAGAATTAGACTTTGAAGATATTAGAATTTGAAAATGACATAAGCAGAATCTGAGACCAAACAAGTTCATTTCATTCAAATGACTGCAACACACATTTATCTGCTGAATTAAGATCAGCGAAAGAAAAATAAATCAAAACGATAGAGGCATAAAGAATCTAATATTCTGTCACCCCTAGAAGTTCATCAGAGATGAAAGCTATTTTGTAACCTATTTGAGAGGTACTAAAAGATTATTTTACAATTATTTTTGATGTTATATATGATATTTTTTCCTGTCGCAGTATAAGATTATGTAACATCTGATATATTAAGATGTTGGAGGCTAAAAGCTTATTGTGTTTTAAGGAACAAGTAATGAGGGAACATAGAAGTTATATTATTTACTTGAGATCATAAAACTAGCTATTGCTGAACTGGGGGAATACCTGAAATTATAGTTTGCTCCTTTCTCAAGGCTTTTCAAATGTTCACCTAGAGCACCTTTGTGGGTAGATGACTTATAGTCTGCCTTGATGCATAAAGGTTAGATAAAGGAATGAAAGAGCTATTTACCCTTCCCTCAGATATTCAGGTTTTTGGGGGAGAAGCAAGTAGCAGAATTATGAGGCACCATCCCAGCGTAAAAAAAGAGGAAAATTAGCTTGATGTAAGAAAGTGTTCCCAGACATACATTTTTAGTTAGCTATGCAAGAAAAGAATTTCTTACATGTTCTTTTCACAAGTTACTGGAATATTGCTTTGAGCTAAATAATTATTATAGCAATTTACCAGTTAGCTAATATTTAGTTAGCATCTTCCTACTACCTAATGTAATAGTTGAAAAGTGTTTGCTGTTATATATTAATTAAACTTCTAAATGACCCTAAGAATGTGGCTAGTATTACTACACATCTGGGAGTATGGAAAAGTGGTAAAAAGAGTCAAGATGCCCTGGGCTCCTGACACAAATCCAAAGGAAAGAGTTCAGAAGCAAATTCCCAGTGGCACAACCTCACAGGAAAATGTCTTATTTATTTTAAATGCTATGAAAATAAAATCAGGAATGTGAAGTTTATAAAGCTGTCCATATCTATGACTTCTGTAGTTTAGAAAGGAGACAATGAATAAACAGAAGGGTCTTTTCTAATGTGGACATTTTCTCCCTAGTATCATTTTTCTCCTCTTTAGAGGCTTTATTCCATAGCCTGACTTTTTTCCTGTGTGATGTCCCTGGAGTTCTTGAATTCATTTATTTCCTGTTCATGGATTTTGGAATAAGAACACTTCCCTAAAATATTAGTTTCTAGGTGTTGTACTTCAAGCAATACTCTGAGTTTTACTATGTGTTCCGAATAGGAAATAAAAAGAAGCCAGAGACAGGCCTGGAAAAATAAGACTTAAACTGAGGGGATCACAGCAACGGAGAATAGCTAACTTTCTATGGATAAAGCATGAGGAAATATAAACTACAGCAGGGTTGATCAAGTTGTGAAATGACAGTCTAATAATGTGTACTGTCTCCTGAATTAGGTTGTCTGGGTGTTCTACACTATCCTTGGGAATTCCTAGTAGATCATCTTGGTTCTTGTTTCCTAATTTTGCTCCTTACTGCTATTTTATTCTCTAGGTATAGCATTTATGATGATCTTTGTTTCATAGATTTTACTAAATCAGTATATGGCACTGTATCTTCCCATACAGAGTTCTTCCCTTCCGTTTTTCCACACTGTCACGGATATCCTTTGATTTGGTCAGTGAATACTCAAGATCCGTTAAAAACAGGGATGATTTCAGATAGTTAGAATTTATAGATAAATTGGAAAAGAAAATCATTTTCATTGATTCTTCAGAATTACTTTGAAATTATTATCATGGAATCAATG
Organism: Dolichotis patagonum; assembly: GCA_004027295.1. Taxonomy (NCBI): domain Eukaryota; kingdom Metazoa; phylum Chordata; class Mammalia; order Rodentia; family Caviidae; genus Dolichotis; species Dolichotis patagonum. Next base: position 5,236 of record PVJX010043113.1, on the reverse strand, counting down.
AGAGAAAACCTCAGTGGGTATTTGTAAGTGGATTTCAAAATGCAAAATGTAAAATAAATGACAATTAATTTTTTATCTGTTTATGAAAGAGTGATTGCATAAGTTTTAGGGAAAAAAGTATTTTGTAAGTATAATGGGTAAATTACATTTACATTCAGCACCTTTTTCTGTTTATTACTAAGGGTTACCTTTTTGTAATTGCAGACTAGTTTAGCGTCTTAACAATAATGGACATGTTTTTAAAAAATTATTGCCAAAAGTGCATTCTTTATTCCAGGGAGAGTCTGTAATAGATACCAGAATTTTAGTAATGATACAAGCTATTTGTAAGCTATTACAGTTTTCTTTAGAGTAACTTAATCTTCATAGTGTTTTGTATGTCTGGAATATTAATAATGTTTTTAATTTTAAAAGGAAGTATATAACATATTACTAATTACATGTGAATATGAATTAAGCACACAACTACTGAGTTTGATTCTTAAAAACAAACATATTTAAAAGTACTTAACCTAGTGTAGAGAAACTAACAAAGAAATTAAAGAACGCCACACAGGGATAACAACAACTTTCACGGAAAAACACAGCTAGAGTCTTTTTGGCCTATAATTAAAAAAAAGTTGAAAAGAATAGAAATGCTCTTTTCTAAGTAAAATTAGTATACTTTTTTCTCACAGATGGAAGTACAAACTATTGCAAATTAATGTGAATATTTGTAAAATAATTGGTATGTTTTCCCTTGATGACACCATTCATCCAAATATCTCCAAGAATTTACAATATTAATTAATATGTCTGCTGACCCAGAATGGTTCACCTTGATTGGTGAGCATACTTTCTCTGGTCAAGAGGTCATGCTAACCAAGCCACGGAGGTAAAAGTGACTGTACTACCATTGAAATTCTGTTATCTACTGGCCAGATGAATGAACAGAGGGGAAGTGATTTTTCTTAAAAATGAAAATATTTCTCTGGGAATACTGTGATTTTTAAATGGTTCTAAGAAGTAATTTACTGTTTGAATCTAGACTTATCATGTACAATTTCAAATTGTTTTGGCATGCATCCCACCTTTTCTCTAAGGATCTGATAAAGATGTGTTTAGTGAATCAATTCAGCAGTCTTTAATACTATTTTTAAAAATCCTAGCTTTTATATTAAGGAAACCAGTTTGCTATTTTTCAAGAAGTTATAATCTACTTAAAACTGTCATCCTCTGTTTCTGACTTGCAATTAGACGGTATTTCCAAAATGTCAGACCTAGATTCTGCTTCTACCATCACTATAATAAGATGTGACAGCCAAGATATTATATCAATACCTTTTCCATAATTAGCAATAAGGATCCTGCCAAGGGTTAACTAGAAAAGTTTCATAAACATTTTTCTACAAATGGTCCTGAAGACAGTATTACGCTTTTAAAATCTGCTAATGTAGCAAAGACTCATGACAACCAGGAGACAAATCTGTGAGCAAAACTGTTTAGAGAGAATAGTTTTATAGTGTATGATATATGTTATGTAAATGAGCTTATTAAAACTCTCATCTATTTTATTATTGGTGACCAATTTAATAGAGGCATTTAAAAAACAATATTTCTGCCTGACTACTAGAAATGAAGAAGATACATTGATATAATTGAGAGCAAATGATTGCATGTCATGCCATTTAATCATGTCATTTTTCAATTGCTATTTTTTTTCAGTTCAGTGCATGCTTATAGAATATTTAACTTCAATATAGATTAAGTCCCAGAGTTTGCAACTGATCTGGGCCTCTATATTGGCTAAAATTGTTTTTTAACTTGTGGAGTCTGTTTAAACACCTAAATATCACTTTCCATGCTTTCTTTAAAATATACCAGTCATCATGCTTCACTTGAATTATTTTAATTTTTTGGCTATTTTGAATAATTGCTTTTTATAACGACAAGATAGAAATTTTTATTTGCAGCATTTATATATAAGGTTAAGCATAGTACTGGCTGTAGAATGAAGGTGGAGAAACCAAAACAGCTACTGATTGATTGTATTTTTTTTCCATCTGTGCTATCATAACCACCCTGGGATTAAGGATGATATAGGGTGCTAATTATTACACATTTTAAGGTCTAAGAAGGAATAAAAGACGGAACCTCTGATAAGTGTGAAAGAAGCTGTTGGTTCTCAGTAGCAGTAACTTTGTGGTTGCAGCTATTCCTGGTTAGAAGTCAGGGGCAATATAGTTTGAAAATGTGCACATTTTCCAGACTTCTTTAGCTTTCTAATGAAAATAATTTGGCATAATGTTGTGCGAGCCAGCTTTGAATTCAAGCAATGCTTGAAGGTTCCCATTTCTCTACATCCTTGTCAGTACTAGTTATTTCTGTCATTAAAAAAAAGTGCTTAGTGGGATGAAATGATACTTAATTATGTTTTAAATTTGCATTTTCTTTATGGTTAATGATGTTCAGTGTCTTTTCATTAGATATTTTAGATTCTCTTTGAAGAAATGTTTATTCAAATACTTAGTCCATTTTTAAAAACAAATTTCTTCTCTTACCTTTATATTGTAAAAGTTGTTTGTTGTTATTGTTTTTGGTGGTGGAGGTGGTGGTGGTGATGGTAGTGAAAAATGGTGGTGGTACTGAAGATTGAGCTCAGGCACATAAAATTTCTATTTTTGTAAAACTTATATTCATATTGTATGTGCATAAGTGTAAGAAGCTAGAAATAAAACATCAATAAATTTATAGAACTTTAGACAGTGACAAGAGTTATACAATAAAATAATACAATAGAAAGTGACATGGGGTCTTTAATAAAGCTTTGCTGGCAGGTGCTATCATATAATAACAATATAGAAACAAAATATAACACTGTTCTGATGCAATACTAGTTTAGATATGATAATGTTTATAAAATCAAGGCATAAATGTCATTAAATGGCTTATTTTATAAGTATGGAGTGCTAATGATTAAAATTAGATGCTTACCAATAAAATAAAAATGATTCTTTGTACAATTCAGTAGAGATAAAACTGTTTACAACAAGTGGTGCTGGGACAACTAAACAATATAAGTTCTACAAAAATAGAAATTTTATGTGCCTTGTGCACCACTATATTCCTACCACTGAATACAGTACCTGAAACATAGTAGGTACTCAATAAATACATTTAGATGAATGTATAGCTAGATAATTTAATGTGTACCATCATACTCCACTTGAATTTCCATGCTATTTGTCCCCAAAGTGTGATGTCTGTCCTCTCTTCCTTCCACCTTTCCAATCTCCAGCAACTTTCATACCAAAGGAAACTTTAATTCTACAAATCCTAATATATCTACTCTATCTAGTAATGGCATTTCTTGTTTCCCAACATGGTTTCCACAGTTAGCTTGTATATTAATCACAACTTATGTTTGAGTCATGACCTCACTATTCACAAAGTGCATTCACTTCCTTTACCTTACTTGAAACCAATAACCTGATGAGTAAGGTCTTACCAAAAACCTTTGCCTTGTGATTCCTTCTTTCACGCTGAAGAATTAACATCCATTCTCTTCAGCCAGATTACAACTCTTAACAAGTACCGTATCGTATCTCATTATATACCTGTAATCCACCAGTGGTATTCATATAATGGAAACTACAGTGTTTGGCACATAATTGATGTCCATTAAATATTTATTGCTATAAGAAGTATCATATGATCTTTACCAAATGTGCCTCCAAAATAATAATCTTCAATCAACCAGTCAAAGCATCTTCTGAAGAAACATAGAAATAGAATAGCCTCTTATTTTTCCCAATCTATCTGCATTTGTCTTGGTTACTTTTCTCTCGTTATTGGGACAAAACACCCAACATCCAAAATTAAGAAAGGAAAGGTTTATTCAGCTCACTGTTTGTGGGGTTTCTCAGTCCATAATCAAGGCAGGGTGTCAAGGCACTGGGGCAACATTTCAAGGCAGCTGCCAGAGGCAAAAGGGGACAAAAGCAAGCCTGTTTTACTCCTTTATATTGTACACAGGCCACCCCACAACCTGGGTGGGTGTAGCACTCACAAAATCTCTATGCCTTCCTCTTGCACAGGATGAGAATATTTATAAAGGATATTGGCTCCCTGCTGAGTCTCTTAGTTACATTTCTAAACTTCTCAAGTTGACACAATGTATCAACCATAACAGCCTTTTTAAATGATGTCTGCAGGCATGAATATTATCCACACCTAATGCCTTTCACCTTGTAAGAAATAATGTGTGTGTGTGTGTGCGTGTGTGTGCACGCGTGAGCGCACGCGCTGTTATTTTAGAGGAGGGGTTAAGACAAGGCCTTGCTATGTAATTCAGAGTGGCCTTTAACTCACTATATAACTCATACTGATATCAAACTATGTTAGTTCTCTTGCCTCGACCTTCTGAGTGATGGGATTACAGGCATGTGCCACATCATTATTTTGCTTTATTCTGTAAACTTACCATCATTATTTTGCTTTACTATGTAAACTTCCTGATAGTAGTACTTGTATTTAATTTAGCACAATGTTGTATGTATGAGATGCATTAGTTAATGACATTTGAAAAAAAGAGGAACAAAATTCCCATATTTTGTATATAAATATCCTTCAACATTAATGTTCTTAATAATTACATTGGGAATTGTGGAGATAATCAAGAAAATAATAATGTAAATGTATCATTGGATGAAAAGGTCTTAATAGCAGATTTTTTAGTTTTTATCATCATCATAATAAAGTACAAGGGGTGATGAAAATACATGATGAATGTTGAAATTTTAAAAATTATTACAATAAAAAGATATTGCCATTAATCCCTGTCACACTGACACACTTACCCCATCATTCTTGATACTTTATGAAGCACTTCACAAAGTGTGATCAAAGACACTATACTGCTGCCAAGTGCCATCCAACAGAAAAGCAGGCTTGTAAAAACATTGTAGCGAAGCTTTATTCAGCTTATTCACTGAATCTGGCACCATGCAACTTCAGGCTCTTCCCCAAAGTCACAATGACCATAAAAGTTACACCTTCTGAAACAGTTTAAAACATCAAGGTAGCACCACTGCATAACCAGATTCCTGGGAAAATGGACTTCCAGAACTGCATGGTGGCATACACCTGTAATCCCAACACTCAAGAGGCTGAGGTGGGAGGATCGCTGTGAGTTTAAGGCCAACCTAGGTTACAGAGTGAGTTCAAGCCTGTCCTGAAATGCATAGTGAAACTATGT
>PVJX010043112.1:0-13835 GCA_004027295.1 Dolichotis patagonum | reverse complement strand
AATTTTGCCCAGCAATTTAATAAAGAACCTTAAAATAGTAAGGTACGGGCTACTGTAATTTGAAAATACAAAGCACTGAAGTCACCATTGCACATTTTTGCATAAAGATAAAACTGGAAAGTATCAGACATTGACATCATTAATGATATAAACATCATTCAGGTTGAGGTAAAAGTCCTCATTTTCTCTTATTAACACAAAATGAGTTTCCCTTGGCCTGTTTTAATTTGCCAAGAGCCTGTTGACTTACTACCTTGAAATAAAAAATGTTATTTATGGGATATCATATTTCCTAGAATGCTCTTTTATATTTGTTTACTCCAAAAATTGAAGTTGTATTACCTCTTATGGTGTTAATTTGCAGTGTATAATTTTACAGATCCAGTTCCAATTAATTAAACCAGTATAAAATTATTACACAACTCTTTGAGAATTAAAACCATTAAAGTCATTACCTCTTCTAAAAAGCAGCCTCCTTCCCAAGCAGGGAGTGGAACTTTGCCCCAGCGTACTAGGCAAGTACCTAAGTGCTCTACCACTGAGCTATTCCTCTGGTACACCCCTGACCCAGAAAGTGTTTCAATAAGTAAAAACGAAGTAACTTATAAATTAACTTTAAAACAGTGCAAAAATTTGATTATTCTTATAAATCAAAAGAAAACTACAAATACATGTCTTGGGGGAGTCATCAAGTTTATTACAAAGTTGCATCACTAGAAAAATAACAGACCTAAAATGATTTTTATTGCTTTTAGATAGTTAAACTCTGGAATTTTTTGTAACCCAACCCTCATACTTTCCAAAGTGAACCCTCTTAACTATCCCCATGTATACTCTTACCAGTTGTTTTTAAACCCTTCTCACCCTTCTCACCCTCCTGTCCCTAACTTTATCTTCTCTTTTCTTTTCTCCCACAATCTTTGTCCTTCCTCCCCTCTCTTTCCAGTCCACAGTTAATACCTAATGCCCTATCTGGTAAACATAGAATTTACCGCCAAAAGAGCTTTCTCTAATCCTATCATCTAGGAGTTTTATTTTTATTGTGCATTCCCAGGCCCTGTGGGTCTCATGTATTCATGTGATTGTATATGGCTTTGTATTCACAGACATCTTTGCTAGTCTAACAGGGAGGACTCTGCCTCCCAGGTGCTGAGCAGAGACCCTTCCCCACTAAGTGAATGTACCTAGTTCCCAGTCACATCATGACTGCAGGGGTTTTGCTTAAGGTGAAATTTTCTTTCCTCAAAAGAAAACTTTCTGTATGTAAAACTTTTGTCAAAAGTATATCTCCATTTTTCAGTTTTGTAATTTTAATTCATATTTAATTTACCAACTGAGATCTAAACTACTCACTGAAAGACCATGGAATTGATTATTGCAGATAAACTACTTTTTATTTTATCTTTTTGCAGTGCTGAGAATCAAACTCAAGGCCTCACACATACTAGACAAGAATACTACCACTGAGCTACGTCTCCAACCCTAAATTTTACCTCTTCACTTTATATTGTTCACAGAAAGTCCAGCATTCACCCTGGAGTCACCTTCAAAAGCTGCTTTAAACTCAAAAGAAATAACCCCAGTGGCAGAAAGTACAACCGAGGTACTAACACAAAATGCTAAAGACATTCATTCCAAATTGAAAGGGAAGTAACTTTTAACTTTTGGTTCATCTTTAGTGCTTGTTAAAATGTACTATTATTAATCTATTTACACAATTAAAATAATTCACTTACATTTTCCAGAAGCTATAGAAATTAAAACAAGCACATTTTTTCATCTAATAAATTAAGATTTTTAAGAGCTCTTGCTATTGTTGATAAAGGTAGAGGGAAATGGGTGTGTCACACACTGACACTTTTCGCATAAATGAGTATACTGTTTGGTATATGTGTTACCAAAATGAGCACACATACTGTTTGGAATACAGTTTGGAAATGAGACAAGATATGTATCCAGAAAGTCCTAGAGCTGCCCTATTCTGGGCTCATGAAATGCTAGAATATAGAAATCTTAACTCTCAAAGAGCCTCATGTTTGAAATAACTGGATCTAACCTCACATGTTCTTGAAATACCCTTTTTTTTTTTTAAATTTTGATAATAGGATTGAAGAATGGGAAATAGTTACACAGCTGCAGTTGATCATGTTGAAATGATCAAGTTTACCAAACCAGTTTCCTAAGCTTTTTTACAAATGTGTTTTTAGGATTTGGATTGCTTTGAGCACTTACCACCTCTCCCAGAACCATCACCACCACTCCCTGAACTGGTTCACAGAATCGCAGACACGCTCCCTCCCCAGAAGCCTGAGCTGAAAGTAAAATGGGTGCTAAGACCCATGGGCATTGCCCTAACCTGGAACATTACCAAGATCGACCCCAGGTGTGCTCCTGTGGAAAGCTACCATCTCTTTCTATGCCATGAAAGCGCTAATAATAAGTTGATTTGGAAGAAAATAGGAGAAATTAAAGCTTTACCACTCCCAATGGCCTGTACTTTATCAGAGTTTTTTGCTTCCAATAGATACTATTTTACTATCCAGTCAAAAGACGTTTTTGGGCGTTATGGACCATTTTGTGACATAAAATCACTTCCTGGTTTTTGTGATAACTTGATTTAAAGTCTTCAGTATTATTTGTTGTGTATGAAATGTTCTGTTTTTCATATTTGAATTGTTCACAATGTTGCTCTTAACACTATTTGCCAGTTTACAGGGTCAGATTATGAACCCGTTATATGGGGACAGTCCTCTTTTATTGTAATGAACTTGTAGTTTCTGACTTGAGTGGGCTTCCAATATATGTGTTCTCAAACATACTGTCATGGGCCTATGTGGGGATACTAGCAGCCACTGTGTCCTCTGTCAGCAATCAGCTTTGGCAATCTGCTTGTGCTCAGTGTAGCAGTAAGAAAGATTGGCTTTTTAATTCTTCCCATTCTGTTAGAATTCTAGGTGGCTATAAATCTGTGCCCCTCCTCTTTATTTATTTTATTTTAATTTGTTATATCATTCATTTGGGGAAGCACTCTAAAGTTTTTGCTTAAGACTGTTTGTATGCTTATATATAAAATGTGTTAAGCATTGTGTGCTATGTACACAAAAAATGCACTGTCTCATAAAAACACTGTTCAACCTGCTATTTAAGTTGTACTTGTCTGCATTAGATACTTGCTGATTCTCTAAATGCTTTCTTTTGCAAATATCTTGGCTGCTATTGAGCACCCAGAACACAAGGACCCTAACAGACTAGTCCTGCAGACCTCTTCCCTGGGGGGAACACCAAGCAAGCAGCCCAGGAAACTGGCTTGAGAAGTGTAAGGTCCCAAGCGAGACAGACACTGGATGGCTGATAACTGGAATGTTAAGAAAATAGAAAATCACATTGTCAAAAGAAGCGTGTTCTTTCCTGATACATAGTGCAAGTTGTGAACTTTAAAAAAATGAACAGTAAATGGTTTTCCTAGCATTTTGTGAATGCGTCCACATCTTCAGTTGTGAATAAGGCTATTATTTTTGCCAGCCTCCCATGTCTTTACAAAACATGACTGAAAGAACCATATTCTGAACTATACCCTGTTTGTGGGCTCAGTAGCAGTGATATCCTGAGCAAAAAGCAAAAGATTCACCCAGATGAGGTAGGTATTCACCCTTGGTGGTGTACACTAGACGTTTGCTCACTAAGCAAAGGCCAGCAACTCTGACAAGATTCTGGTGCTCATCACCAACGGAAACCACTCCCCACCCCACCAGCAGGCCACTTGGAAAGCTGATAGGTGTGCACGGCTAAAAGCAATGAGCTACATTCACAGGGTGAGAGGAGGCTGAGAGCAGACACCTGAGAGGGAATTGCTCATACAGTATTAATCCTTACCTTTCAAGGGGTAGGGTCAAGGTTCTCAACTGCTAGGTACTGATGACACCAGAACATAGCTGGCCTGAGGCAATGTGCTCCGCACTGCACAATCGGTTCTCTATCCTAGGAAGGCTTCCTGTACTTGTGGTATAGTAGGAAGCCCTTGTTCTTCCATTAGCCAGGCCATACTGACTGCTGAGCTAACACTGAATATGTTTAGAAAAGGCTGTGAGTGGCTCATGGAATCACTACAATTCAGGCTTAGGAAACAGGGTGGACAGGTAGATATTTTGCAGAACCATGAAGTTTCAGACCTGGAACAGTTAGTTTTATGCAGCTTATAGTTTAACAAGATGTCATGATATGTGTGCCATGTTTTATGCTCATTTAAAGATGGAAAAACAGGCCCAAGGAGCTTTAAAGCCTTCAAGGCCACAGAGACCCAAAGAATACATTCAATTAGGATTCAAACCCAAGTCTGGCTCTGTAGCTTCAATGGCTCCCTTGCTGGTTCCTGGGCTCATAATGCGACCACCATGCTCTACTGCCTCAGGGACTGGATGAATCCAACAGAATTCATAGCGCTCTTGGCTGCCTTGCTGTGAAGAAACCCAGAAACTCCAGGAAAATAAACCCTCTGGCATTTTTGTCTTCAATGAGACATGTGTTCAACCACTCTGAAACTCAGAGTGGGTGTGTGGCACTAGCCTGTGTCCTATACTTAAACTGGTCACCTTTCCAGGATTTCTTTCTCCAGTTTGGAAAGAAGGGAAACGTGTCATGCTTACCTTACCTTCTGAAGGCCAAGGCAGGACATAGAGTACAGCAGCTGACCACTGCTCAGGGACCTGTGTGGCTCCTGCAGCTGCAGCTGCTACAAGAGCTGCCCTCAGCCTACCTATGTGACAGGCACTGGCACATGTACACTGTGCCATCCCCACAGCCCACTATGCTGACGAAGTGAGATGTGGATCTGAATCCAGCTTGTCTGCTCATCCACACCAGCCCTTCTACTTCCTGGCTGCCCTGTGGTGACTCCAGCCTCCCCATATGGGAGCAGTGTACATGGCCTTCAACTGTTCACGCACAGGGCCATGTCTAACCCCACAAAGGATTTCTGGGTCTGTAACTTCAAGGCTCCTTTGCTGATGGCAAGAGCACCCTGTGTCTAGGGGTTGAATGGGGCAGTAGATTGCCAGGTTACCCTGTAAGTATCCTTTCCCTCCCTGAAAACTATGCCCACCACTGGAATTTGGCTTGGTACCTCATTTCTCAGTGTGCAAAATGAAGGCTATACTGCCCTGCAGTTTGTAACAGCCTGCCTGTTTGCCCCTACTGTCCCTCCTTTTTCTCCCTCTTTTTCCTTTTTTAACTGGTTCTACCAATGAGACCCATCCCTGATACACGGTCATCTTGTAAGGCAGAAGAACACAGTACTATTGTATGTCTCATCACCTCGTATCCATAGGGGAAGTAAGGTGGACTTTCTCAGACCAGAGCAGAACAGAGCTTCCTAACTCTTGCTTCAGGTCCCACTTGTGCACCTACCATTACTCCAGGGTGGGCCATTCAGACAGCTCTACAGCCACTACCTGAAGTTCTTATGGAACAGATACTTAACCCCTTGGCCCTCCCCAGTGACTTCCAGCTCCAGATGGACTGTACAAATGTGCCTCAGTGACCAGCTTTTGGTGGTAGTATGCTCCCATGGAACTAATTCATTGTTCACGTGCTCTAAACTCACCAATAGACCTCCTCAAGGGAACCTCTACAGTATCTGAATCCCCATAAAGGCTTCAGTTCAATTTCTTTTGGACCTCCCAATAGCCTTGCCAGGCACCCCTCCTCACAGACCTGTGAGTAATGAGATGCATCTGTATTTTACATGCTTCACTATGATGCCTCTTTGTGCCTCACTTGACAGATACACCTGAATCTAACCTCCCAACAGGGGTTTTCCTGGTAGGAAACAAGTTCAGGTCAAACCAGAACAACCATGCAACCTACCAGCATGACCTAGGTTCCTGTGAGAGGGACACCATGTCAGCTTTCAGTTGCTCTGACAAAATACATTAGATAATCAACTTTAAAAAGAGGAAAAGATTATCTTAGTTTTGGTTCTGGAGATTTAAGTCCATGGTATATTGACCCCATTGTTTTGGGGCCATGATAGGCAGTACACCATGCTGGAAGTATTGTAGAGAAGGCTAATCACCTTATGGTAACCAGAAAGTCAAGCGAGAAACAGGAAAGGGGTCCCCATATATACCCTTCAAGGGCACACCCTAGTACCTCACTTCCTTCTACTAGGCCCACCACTCCCCATAGCCCCATAGTTAGTGACCAAGCCTGTAACACTTGGGCAAAGTCTCACATGAAAAGTGTGCTGTGGAGATCCACAACCACATTCTCTGTAATCCACCTGGCCAGGCATACAGTTTGTAAGTACCTTTTGGAGAGGCCAAGACCAAATTAAAATCACAATGAGATAATATAAAATATGAAGGATGAAGTAAGACCTTATTAGTAAATGATCAAAAACAAAGGCAATAGTAGAAAGCAGGGACTAAAGCAAGGGGATTAGAAATGCCCTGTTGCCTAATTACTAATGTACCAAGGGCAAGGGAATCACTCAGAGATGGCCATGGAGATCAAAAAAATTCCTTTAAAAAGTCAAAATATGTGACTATTCCCCACAGAAAATTATAAACAAAGGACTAAGAAATAAAAAATCTCTTTCCCAGCTTGCTCTGTGAAGGAGATGATCACTCTTCATAGTTTGGTTTATGTCCCTGTAATCACTTCAGGGCCTTTTCAAGATCAAGTGTGGCGTGTGTCCCTGTAGGCCTGTATCAATACATTTGTGTCTGCAGGATCCTGAAAAATTGTTCCCAAGGCTCCATCAGCCCACACTTCCACTGACAGAGTGTGGAGTATGCACCCTAACCCTATACTGGTCTTTTACCTCCACTGGGACATATTTTAAACTGATGAGATTGTATATCACCTCACAATTTCAATGGACATAATAATTGTACATATGGAGACATAATAATTGTACATATGGAGAACAGTGTAAAGATTCAGTGCATGCATACAATGAGCAATGACCAAATCAGAGCACGTAGCATTTCCTTCTCTTTACATGCTTATTTCTTTTGCGGGGAACACTTGAATCCCTCTATTCTACTTTTTCATAAAATGTCTAATTTTTGTAAACTATATTCATCCTGTCATGTTGTAGGACTGACTTCTGTATTTTGCTATTAGCTGACCTATTAACCTCTCTCCATCCTACCCTTTCCACCCTCTAGATAATGGTATTCTACTCTCTACTTCTGTAAGATTGATTTTTTTTAGCTTCCACATGACAGAATATCTCTAGACTAATCTTACATCCTACTGTTGATAAGTTGGGAGTCACAGGTGATGGAAAAAAGCATTTGGACTGGGAGAAGATCTGGTTTCCAGTTTTCCAAGTATTCATTTAATATATAGCTCTGAGTAGGTGGCATTACCTTTCTGAATGTGTTTCCTCAACTAAAATGAGATTTACCCAGAGCACCAAAGTCTCTTTAGTTCAGAACCTCAAAAGTTCCCAAAAATATGAGGCACAAGGGCACATATCTGTAATCTTAGGACTCTGGGAGGATCATAACTTAAAGCAACTTTTGGCTTTTGGTTAGGACTTAGTAAGACCCTGTCTTGAAAAATAAAAATAGAGCTGAGAATTAGCTCATTGTGAAGGTCTGAGTTCAACCCAGAGTACCCCTCCACAAAACAAAATCCCAAACACAAATTATATCAGAGTTGGAAAGTTCTGAGCATGACTTAGGAGATTTGTGTGACTTCTTTGATCTGTTTACCATTGGCTTATTTCAGGTCTATCTGATAGGTTCTGTGAATGTCTATTATTGGCAGTCACTGAAATGTGTGCTGGGACTTAACTGTACAAGTTCTTCTCTTTCTTTTTTTAAATGTTTAGGATTATTACTATTTATTTATTTGCTTTTTTTTCTCCTACCCTTCCTTCAGTTAGAATCTTTCTCTGACATTGATCTGTTTTTCTGTCCTTTCAGTAACTTTCCTCAAATGTTAACATTCAAATATATTACTTTAAAACTTTCCACTATGGACATTTCTAGACATGTACAAAAGCAGAAAGATCAGTATAATGAAATCCCCTGTGTCTGTCAAATAAAAAACAAATCTGACCTTAGATAAGGAGTGAGTTTATTCAAAAAGTCTTATAGGGAGACACCTGCCATCTCAAGGTCTGTCAGTGGTTTGGAATGAAGGCTAAAGGGTTTTCCTTCATGAGAAGAAGCACAGTACATCTGTAAATAACTGAGCATGGGGTGTGGCTTGAGGAAACCCATGAACAGGAACGGTTTCAACCCATAGATACTTGAGAGGGACTATAAAGGGGAGGGAGAGAGTCCCACAGTTCATTGCTTTGTTAAAGTTCCACTTCCCACTTAAATTCCAGGGCAGATCAATATTCAGAGGCTGAGGGAAAGTGAGATGCCTCACTAAAATATGGCCAGGTCACACTAGGTATGATGGCCTGTATTCCCAGCAGTTAGAAGGCTGAGGTGGCAGAGTTGTCTCAAATTCAAAGCCAGCCTCAAATACATAGTGAGACTCTGTCTCAAATGATAAAAACAAAAACTCATTAAATAAATAAGTCCAAGTCACATTAGCTGGTGTTTTGTCAAGACCAATCAGTGAGGACAAATGGTTCAACTAATCATTTAATATGAGAATTTGTATGGCCTATGTGTCACTTTGTCACAGGTCAGCAAGTTGGTCCAGCAGTCTTAGGGTCTTACCTAAACTATGTGCAGAACGGTGGGGTTTTTGTTTCCAGTAAGCCATTTCCTGCAACACATAAGGATAGGGAGATTTCTTAACCACCACTGTTTTCTAAAAGCACAGGCCCCAGTGTGGAATCCGGAAGAAAAGTATGATGAAAAGCAACAATTTAATAACCATTTCCAAACTGCAAGACCAATACAGGGTCAGAACCTGTGCACATCTTAAACTGCACGTGGGAGTACAAGTGCTTGACGTGTAGGTGCGAATATGACCTTTTGAGATAGGCCACATCTTCAGAGGCCACCAGCTTCTTATGATGAATTACACAGTTGCACTGCCACAAACAAACTTGACTTGGCTCTAACTGCTAGAAATAAACTCTGCAACTCGAGAGAGTCCTAGCAATTAGTCAGTTGCTGCCCAGTGTCAAGATAACCTTGCTTTATAAAAACTAAATGTGTATACATTCCTGATCCTTCTGCTAATATTTTAATAGCTGTTCAAGATATTAGATGACAAATCAATGATATGTCAGATTCTAAAATTTCCTGAACCTTATCCTTATCCTCCGTATGGAAAGACATTGCTAGCTCCTCTTGGTGTAAATCTTTGTTAACTGTACTCATAATTATCCTGTTGATTCTATTATTTGGCCCATGCATACTTAATTTATTTTTTAGCTTTGTATCCTTCAAACTTAAAGTTGTATGCCTACCCAAGATGAAAATGCCTGGTGTCTATCAAGGACCTTTAGATAGAACCTCTGCACAGTATCCCTGACTGCCAGTCAATAACTGTGACCCCCTTCAGCCTAAGCAAGCCAGATCAGTCATCGCCCATTAGTCCCTTAGGGCAGTTCAGGTTACTTCTTCAGAGAGGGTAATGTTCCAGGCAGCTGAGTTAGTTAGAAATATTATAGGCAGTTAGGCAGGGCTGGGCCCTTGAAGGAGCCAGTACAGAAGTTCAGATACCTTGTAACATTGGAGGAGACAGACACCTGTGCTGTGGGCCTGATCTTAAGACAGGCAAAACAAATGTGACCACACCCCGAGTATAAACATCAGGGACTGATATTCTAAATAGGTATGGATCACCTTGAGGAAGCCAGAACTCACCATCCCAACCCCCTACAGAAAGAGTCGCTACTCTTTAATCATGCCTGCTTGCTCCATGACTCGCTTCCCCATTTGTCCCTGATTTGGTCAATTTTACCTGAACAATTAACTTACTGGTTGACCATAGTTCTGTCCCACCTCATGCCCACCTACCTTGCTAGTTCCCATGTTTTCCCCATAGTGGACCCATCTCACCTCATGGTTTAGCTCTATAAAAGTCCCTAGAAAAGACTCAGTCTTTGGCAACTCACGTGGGACTCTTTCTGCCTCTCAGACAGAAGCTTTCTTTCTCTCAATAAATATATTCTGCTCTTAAAAAATAAAAAACAAAAAACCATAACCTTGCTGCATCAGTCACTTTCGTTTTCATATGAATTTCCTTTGTCTTCTCCTAAAGACTTAAATCCCCTTGTATTCCGAGCTTGGGGGAGGAGACAATTTATTCTGAGTTGAGGGCAGAGGTAACTTATTCAGAAAGTTCTGCATCTGTATTTCCCAAATTGCAATTTCCAAGATCCAAATGAAGTTCCCTTTTCACTTTTACAGTTTCTAAGCTTGAATTAATTCACAACAGGTAAAGCTCAATATTGTGGCATATATCACTCACTTTAAACGAATTCTAACTTGTGCCAACCATGTGTCTTAGTTATTTTCTCATTACTGGAACAAAATACCTGACACCAGAAGTTAAAGGAGAAAAGGTTTATTTTAACTCACAGTTTGTAGAAGTTCTGGTCCATTGTCAGCTGGTTGCAAAACAGAGCAACATGGCAAAGGTGCATCACAGAGAAGAAACCATCCTATGAGCACATGAGCTTTGGGGGAACACCTAGATATAAACCATAACACCAAGACTCACCTAAACTCCAGATAATGTTACGCCTTGTGCCCCCACCAGCTGGTGAGTTCTTGTGCTGCAGCTTTGTGACATACCATATATTTATATTTTCTTACCAGTATACATTCATGACCTTATATGTTTTCAACAAGGTATAAAGTTTTTCAGTGTCTATCATTCTTCCAAACAAGAAAAAGATCTTAGCATGTCTTAACTACAATACTCATACCCTAAATAGATGAGTATTTAATCAAGAGTTTTAGATCCACTTTTTAAAAACAAACCAAAAAAGGGCCAATTTTGACTGTTTCCAGTTAATAATTGTTTAATTTATTGATACTCCATTAATTTCTGTTCTAACCATTTTTCCTGCTTCCTTTCCTTTTCTTTTTCTTTCAGTTAGAGACGATCTGTGTTAAGTTCTCCTTTGATGAGTGTGTCTGAGGTGTCTTTATTCCACCCTCACTCTGGATGACAGTTTAGCTGGATATAACATTTTGTGCTGCAAATGTTCTGATTAGATCTTTGGAGACCTTATGCCTGTCTCTGTTCTTGTTAAGTAGAAATTTGTTGTGAGCCAAATGCTTTTTATGTGAGTACTTATTTTTTGCTCCAGATAACTTTTGATATCGCTTTAGTGAACCAGGGTGATACAAGGAGAAGTATGCAGTGCTAATTATCAAGCAGTGTGCCAAAGTTTACACCTGAATTCCAGCAACCCTCCAGACACAAGTGCCAGTTTATAGGAATCACAGGAGATGAGGTGGGAAGGAGCACATTATGCATCTCTTCAGGAATATAATCAGCCAAATCCAAAAAACATGAAATTCCATAGGATGAATGGCTCAGTTTCTCATCAAGCAGATAAAAGAAAAGGAGACTATATAAACATTTTTAAATGCCATATGAAAATAAAGCAGCATGTGGGTTTTGTTTGAGTCCTGATTCTAACAAATCAACTTTTTTTTTTTGTCTTTTTTTGAGACATGGTCTCACTATGTGATTCAGGCTGGCCTTGTGCTCACTTTGTGGCTCACACTGGTCTCAAACTTGCAATGATCCGCCTACTTCAGACTCTCAAGCGCTGGAATTATAGGAGTGTGCCACCACGCCTGGCTAAATCAACTATTTAAAGACTTTTGTGAGACGCAGAAATTTGAACTATGCTCAAGTATTAGTTTATTTAAGGAAACTTCATTGAGATTTTAAGGAATTATTGTTTTTCTTTCTAGCTATCTGCTGCAGTTTTTATCTGAGAATATCCCCAAGGCCCATTAAATGCTTAGCTCCCAACTTAGTACTACTGAGAAGTGGTGGGACATTAAAGAGGTGGAGCCTGGGTATCTCATTTTAGGTGAATAGGTGAATGTTCACGAAGGGGACGAGGGACACTGACTTCTTCCTCTCTGTTTCTCTTTACTTCTCAACTATCATGAGGTGAGCTGTTATCGCAGATTGTGCTCCTGCCAAAATGTGCTGCCTTGACACAGTCCCAAACCAAAAGGGCCAACCAGCCTTATACTGACACCTCTAAAACCGTGAACCAAAACAAATCATTCTTTTTTTTAAGTCAGTTATCTCAAGTATTTTTAAAAAACACTTTTAGAGTTTCCTTATATATCCTTGAAATTATCTTACATAAAACTGCATATAAATTATAAAATAGATTGATGATTTAAAAACAAACACAACAACATAAACAACAAAAGCCTCTTCCTTGTATGTTTATTTCAGTTGCCCAGTTTTTACTGGGTCTTTTATTTGAAAGGGATCTAAATTTTTTTTTCAAAGAGAATAAAACAAAATAATAAAGTGAAACAAAAGAAAACAATGGAAATGATACTGGATTTCTAAAACAAGATAGTAGAAAATCAGACCCTCAGACCACCAGACACAGGCATGCAGTCAGTCAAACAGCACAAGCACTAAGTTGTTTCTTTTCTTAAGTTGCCATCATCTCAGAAATTTCAGGTGTATGACTTCTAGTTTCTTCTGTGTCTATGTCTTCTGGACATTCAGAACACTGGATGGGCTGGAGGCCGGAGATTACACCCTGCTCCTTGGTCATGACATTTTCCTGGGTTCCTTCAAGTCAGCCAGTTGCTGAGTCTCAAGTTTTCATGAATTGGCTGCTCATCCCACAGTGCAGAAGATTGGATTAGGCACCTGGGTTCCTCCAATCCAAGGTTCCTGGGGAGGTGACAAGGTGCAGGGCAGATGCTCATCAGTGTTCCCCTGATGGCTGCTGAACCCTGGTGGCATAGCTTCCTCTCCAGGCCTGTAGTGGCAGGATCACCTGGAGACATGGCTTCTCCTACTCCAGGCCCACAGTGGTGGGTTACTGGGGGGTGAGTTGTCTCTTTCTAATGAATTGACCATTACACTTAAGTTCTGAAATAGCCAACAGATCATAGAAAGGTACCGCTTTAGGTTCCTGTTTGAAACCAGCAGCTTCAGGAAACTGCCTGCCTTGATTCAGGGCCATGGGTCTAATTTTTTGAGTTCTTTATATATTCTATGTATTAGTCCTTTGTCCAAGGAACAGATGGCAAAACTTTTTTCTCTTTCTGTATGTTGTTTCTTCACTATGTCGGTTGTTTCCTTTGCTGTGCAGAATTTGTTATGAATCCATTTGTTGATTCTTGCTATCTCTTGTGCAATTGGGATTTTGTTCAGAATGTCTTTTTGTTTGTTTTTTGTCTTTTTGAGATAGGGTCTTACTGTGCAGATTTTGTGCAGTTCAGGCTGGCCTTGGGCTCACTTTGTAGCCCAGGCTGGTCTCAAACTTGCAATGATCTTGCCTCAGCCTCCTGAGTGCTGGGATTACAGGAGTGTACCACCAAGCCGGGCTCTGTTCAGAAAGTCTTTGCCTATGCCTATTTCTTCAAGAGTTTTGCATATTTTATTTTCCAGCAGATTAAGTGTTTCTATTTTAATATTTAGATATTTCATCCATTTCAATTTTAGTTTGTACATGCTGAGAGGTATTTGTCCTGAGTCAATCTTTTGCATGTATATAGTCAATTGTTCCAGCACCATTTGTTAAAGTGTTTATCTTTCCTCTAGTATAGTTTTTTTGTTCCCTTTCTCAAAGATCTGGTGTCTAAATGTGCTTTCAGTTGTTTGTGCATCCTTCATTCTCTTCCATTGATTTACATGTCTGGTTTTTGTGAAGGTTTTCCCTATAACTTAAAATCTGGGATTCCGAT
>PVJX010043111.1:0-13831 GCA_004027295.1 Dolichotis patagonum | reverse complement strand
GACATATTATGGTAATCATCCCTAATTTTCCTATCAACTTAATCTGAAGCCCTTTATAACTTACACTGTCTTATTATGACTGATCTTATTTGAATCTGGTTTGTTAGATTGCTACTTTGTATTGACTGATTTTATTTAAATCTGTTATGATGGATAGCATCAAGTCTAAGAGTATAGGCAACTACACTGAAGATGACAACATTCACTAAGATACCCACTCTGGTTTGATTATTACTTGCTTTTGAAGTCTTATAATGTCTCCAATGCTTTGTTTTTATTAATGTTGTTATACATTGCTGAGAACCATGGTAACCATTGTAGATCACCTTGTATTGTGGTTTTATGTGACTTTTCTGCCTTTTCTAGGAAGTGTTTTGTTTTATCTTGATTTGTTTTGTTTTTCCCTGTAATACAGAAAGGATAGATATACATGTAGAGACTCATGCATGTGTAGAGCTTATAAACAGTTTACGAGAACCAACTATATAACACATGTTGAGATGAACAACTACTTTTAAGAAAAAGAGACATTACAATACCCAGTGCTGATTCCATAATGTCATGATTGAAGTCCAGCAAAACTATCACTTTTCGTTCAAAGTGATCTTAGCTTGCTTTGCCTTGTTTAAGTTCAACACACATTAAGGTATGGACAGCTGTTTTGAGAAGAATGAGAGACACTATGACAGCCATTCTAGGCTTCCCTAATGTCTGGTCTTGAAGACTTGAAATGCCCTCCTTATCCTGCTCAGATCAATTCCATACAAGGTTGTTTCATGTGAATTCCCTGTATGTGACAATCTGGACAACTATTTGGAAGAAAACAAGAGTCAATATGATAGAGAGTGAATATCTCCGATTGTCTAGTTTTGAAATTTATGTCTCTTACATTGCTTTCTTGTGATCCGCTTTGTTCTGTTTTATTGTGTTTAATTTTACCCTTTTGATATAATTGCATGTATATTTGCATGGGTAAGATGGATGACCATATCACTGTTTTTGTCAGATTGTGGAGCAGAACTGTTGACAGTCTCACTGTTTGAATGTCTACTTTACATGTTTTAACTTTGTAAATTGAACAACTATTTCAAAGAAGTCAGTATGTAATTTGTCAAGCAATAATTTTTTTAGGTTTCTTTGTTGTTTTTTTCCTTTTTTCCTTGGAATACTGTATTGTTGCTACCCTTTGTTCTGTTTTGTTTTGTTTTGTTTTGTTTTCTCTTTAAATAAAATTATTTTTAAAAAAAAACAGAAAAAAGAAGAGAAAAAAAAAAAAGAAAAAAAGTTACTCAGGGCTGGGCCTGGTAGTATATACCTGTAATTCCAGCACTCAGGAAGATGAGGCAGGAGGATCATGAGTACAAAACCTGCCTGCAAAATTTAGAGAGACTGTTTCTCAAAAAGAATAAAAAGTAATGGAAATATAGTGCAAATCTCCTGAGTTCCTGAAAATACATGTTACTTTTTTAATGTTGATTTTTGTGTCCTGCTATTTTTGCTAATTTGCTTATCAGTAATAAAAGTTTCCCAGTAAAGTCTTAAGGTCTTGTATGTATAGCATCGTATCTTCTGCAAGTCAGGATAATTTGACATCTTATTTCTGTATTTTTATCCCTTTTATCTAATTGCTCTAAAATTTCAGTACTATATTGAGTAAAAGTGGTGAGAGTTCTGGATTTTAAAAGAAATGTTTCCATTTTCTCTCCATTCAGCATGATGTTGGCTATGGGTTTGTCCTATGTGGCCTTTATTATATTGAGGTATGATCCCCCAATATCTAGTTTCTTCAGGGCTTTTATCATGAAGGGATGTTGAACTTTGTCAAAGGCTTTTTATGTATAAATTGAGAATTATTATGTGATTTTCATCTTTGATTCTATATAAGTAGTGTATTACATTTATTGATTTATGTTTATTGAAATATATTTGTATTCTTGAAATGAAACCAACTTGATCATGGTATATGATCTTCATAATGTGTTGCTGAATTCAGTTTGAAAATAATTAATTTCCAAATATTTTATTGAGGGTGCTGGTCTATAGTTTTGTTTTTTGTTGTGTCCTTGTCTGGTTCTGGTATTGTTACGGGCAGCTGAGCTAGTTAGAAATTATAGGCAGTCAGACAGGGCTAGGCCCCTGAGGGAGCCAGCACAGAGGACCACATGTTTAGTGACATACCTCTTGCTATGGGCCAGATCTCACGACAGAAGGCAAAACAACCACACCCTCAAGTATAATCCTTAAGGCTTAAGTCTGGATCACCTTGAGAAGCCAGGAGTCACCATCCCAACCCCTACAGGAGGAGTCACTGATCCATAAAGAATGCTCCCCTGCTGCGTGACTCACTTCATTCATCCCCAGTTTGGTCAGGTTTTCCTGAACAATTAAACTTATTGGTTGACCACAGTTTTGTCCCACCTTATGCCCACCTTGCACATTCCCATTTTTCCCCACTTTTGAGCCATCTAATCTCATGATTTTGCTCTATAAAAGTCCCTGGAAAAGACAGAGTCCTTGGCAACCCCCTCAGGACCCCTTCTGTCTCTCTCAGACAGAAGCTTTCTCTCAATGAATATATTCTGCTCTTCACCTCTGTTGTTCCTAAAATTCATTCTTCGATTTTAGAGAACACAAACTCATACCGGACATAGTAGGTCGGGAGTTTTTTCCCCCTATATCAGTATCAGGATGATACTGGTCCCATAGAATGGGTTTAGAATTATTCCTTCTCTTTCTATGCATGAAATAGTTTGACAAGCATGGATGTTAGGGTTTTTTTTTTTTTTTAATGGTCTGGGAAGTCCAGCAGTGAATCCATCTGGTCCTGGGCTTCTTTGTTGGAAACTTTTTTAAATTACTGCTTCAGTCTCATTGCTTATTACTGTTCTACCTAGGCTTTTTATATCTTCTTGGTTCAATTTTTGGTAGGTCTTACACGTGTAGACATTTATCTATTTCCTCTATGTTCTCCAATTGATTAGAATGTAAGTTTTCAGAATAGTCTCTGTGGATCCCCTGGATTTCAGTGGGGTCCCTTGTAAGGTCCCTTTTTTCATCTCTCATTATACTGATTCGAATGTTTTCTCTTTCAGTTAGTTTTTTTTTTTTTTTTTGGTACCGGGGATCGAACTCACGACCTTACGCTTGCCAGGCAGGCGCTTAAGCCACTGAGCTAAATCCCCAGTCCTCTTTCAGTTAGTTTTGCTAAAAATTTTATCAATGTCATTTATTTTTCAAAGAACCAACTCTGACTCGACCATCATTTGTGCTGTTCTTTTTGTTAATGTTATTAATTTCAGTTCTGCTCTTCATTTTCAGTATGATAATTCATCAGCCTTAACTTCAAGCCCTGAAATTCTGTCTTCTGCCTGATCAAGTCTGTGATGATGATTTTCACTGAGTTTTTATTTAACGTACAGAGCTTTCATTTCTGAGATTTCTGTTGGATCCTTCAGAATTTTTGTGGAATTTCTCCTTGGTATCTTGCATCGTCTTTCTTTTTCTTTTCTGAATGCTCCTTTATATCTTATTTTCCATAAACACTGAAATCCAAAGTGATTTATCTGTGCAAGGTTTATTTTCCTTTCACCGAAACATCACTTTTTTGTTTTGTCTTGTTTTGTTTTGTTTTGTTTTGTTTTGTTTGGTACCAGGGATTGAACTCATGACCTCATGCTTGCCAGGCAGGCACTTGTGCTGCTGAGCTAAATCCCTGGCCCCACATCACTTTTTTGTTCGTGACACATTTTTGCTTTGGCACAGACCTGCAAGAGCCTGGAATCTCTCCATGGGACCATCTCGTGGTGTCAGTCTCAGACCCGGCCACCTCACTGACAGGTGACGGCCCTGGCTTAACCCTCCCCGAAGGCCTGGGGACTGACCCTTTTCTCGCCCCTAACTGTCTCTTGAGGCTGAGCCCACCCCCTACCTACAGCAGGTGGCCCTGGGGCCTAGAGCTGCAGCTCCTCCTCCTCTCTGCCACCTGGCCGCCACCGTGACACAGCAGCTCTTCCCCCCTGTACCCTGTGCCAGGCAGTCCGGTCCCCAGCACGTGGGCTGTCACCACGAGCCCAAGTAAACGTGTCCTCTTTTGACTCACGTGTGTCAGGAGCTGTGCTCAATGGTGAGAAAGTGACCGAGACAGCCGGGGCTGTCCCTCAGTGGGGGACGCCTCGTGTGCTCTCAGGGCTGAGGCTTCTTAAATAGGGTTTCCTCCCGGGGTGGTGTGTAGGTGTGGGTGGCCTTGCCAGTGTGTCTGTTCTCTCCCACCCTTTGACGTGCCCCTGGGGGACCCCTGTTACCTGCTGAACAGGGCCTCTGTGGCCGACGTAAAATGAAGCCCACTTCTGTAAGAAGGGAAGAGGTGGTGGTGCTGCTTCCAGGGCCAGTGATCCTGTCTGGGCGCCATCAAGAACGGAAGAAGAAAAACGAAGATGTGACTTGTGAGGTGAAAAATTCAAAACACTGCAAGGGTTCCACCATGGCTGATGGAGAAGGAGGCACACTGGAGAAGCTCGGAGGAGAGATGCCGGGTGAGGCAGGTATTCTGAAACCGGGGAGGAAACACCTGGCAAGGGGAACCCTCGAGATCACACCAAGTATCTGGGATGTCGAGAAAGGACAGTGGTGCTGCCGCACCCTTTAAATAGCTAATACACCGCCCCGGGAGCAGCGCTGCCAGCCTGAGGGAGGGACGCTGAGCAGCCCGACTCCCTGAGGAGGTGGGGAGAGGAGCTCCCCACCTTCTCTCCCTCCCGCCCAGAAGGGGTGGCCTGCAGTTAGGGCCCCGGGGAAGCCTGGATTGCAGCAGAGAAAGGGAAGCAGACCTCTTGGGACAGGGACAAAGATCTGAGGACAGAGGCTGATTCACCTGGGCCCAGGGTGTCTGGTGACAGACTGCGCCCGGGAGCACTATGGAGACAACCCTGGGATCTGCCCTGCAGCGAGGGCAGTGGGAGTAAGAGGTGTCCGGCAGAAGCTGATGGAGAACCGGACCGCGAACAAGCATCCTCTCCTGCCCCAGGTAACCCAGTCAGACCTTGGGACAGGGACAAAGGTCTGCACTTGGCCACACCTAGCTGCGAGGCAGGTCCAGGGACTGCCAGCCCTCACCACCCCAGGCAGGCAGCTAAGCAGTCCCAGACAGGAAACTGGCTCGGCCGTGTGCGGCTGAATTACGGCTCTAGAGGGGCGGGAACTGGACACGCTGGGGACACAGGGCGACGGGGCGGGGCTTTGCCTTATTTCCTTACTTGTTTGTCTGCTCCAGGTTCTCTGGTTTTCTTTCTTTCTTTCTTTCTTTCTTTCTTTCTTTCTTTCTTCCTTCCTTCCTTCCTTCCTTCCTTTCTTCTTTCTTCCTCCCTTTCTCTTTCTTTCTTTCTTTCTTTCTTTCTTTCTTCTTTCTTCCTCCCTTTCTCTTTCTTTCTTTCTTCTTTCTTCCTCCCTCTTTCTTTCTTTCTTTCTTTCTTTCTTCTTTCTTCCTCCCTTTCTCTTTCTTTCTTTCTTCCTTTCTTCCTTTCTTCCTTTCTTTCGTTCAAGAGTTGTGCCCTGGAAAGCTGCGGTGGGAGGCAGGACCAAGGGGCGGGACCAAACTGTAGTCGCCTTTTCCAGTGGTGGGAAAGTACTCCCAATCAGTAACCTGTGCATTACCTGTCCCCTCCCTGGGCGCCACCCAGGTCAGAGGTTATATGACTACCCTAACCCGCACGTGCCAGTTAGAGAGGGCCAGGCTGTCTGTGGTCTTGGACTTCTCTCCACGTCCTTGGGAATAAAGGTCTCTTTTATCTCATATTTTGCTGTTTCACTGCGCAGAAAATCCTAACTCTTTCTTTCTTTCTCTTTCTCTTTCTTTCTTTCTTTCTTTCTCTTCAGTTCTTGCTTCTTTATATGATTTTTTATTTTACTTTTTTATTTTTTTAAAATTTTCTCCCCCCCCCAGCCTGCTGTTTCTTTTCTGCCTACTCTTGTTTTTGTTCTTCCTTTTGCCTGTCCTGTCGTCTTCTCTACCTTTCACGTGAGATGGGTATAGAGAGAGGGAGCAGGCGCCTGTGTGTGTGTGAAAGGGTGAGAACGCACTAGTGTTTTGCACGGAGTGACACTGCTCGTGACCTAACAGAGCTGTGCTTAGAGGCTTTAAATAAAACTAACTGAACACACTAACAGGGCCTGACGATAGCACAGCCTTCTCCACCCTCTAATTACATTTCCCTCCTCTGCATCCCTCCTCGAATCTCCACAGTCTCTCAAGCACCCTCAGTGCTAACCCTTCCTCCAGTCATAAAATACTGTACTCCCAACACTCTGGTCTCTGATCTGTTTTTCACCTGCTGACATTTCTTTTGTCTCTCTCTCTCCACTTACTGACTCACCCCTTCCTTCTTTTCTTCCACCATTCCTTTACATTTCAGAATAACTGCTAATAGCAGCACAGTATAGACGTAAGAGCACCATAAAAGGCAAAATTGTCAAGACAAATTTTAATATTCATGATTGATGTATGGTCAGACCTATGGATGCTATTATAATCAGTAGGGCTTTCTGCTCAAAACATAGTGACTGGTTGGGCATAGTGGCACATGTCTGTAATCCCAGCTTTTGGGAGGCTGAGGCAGGAGGATTGGTGTGAGTTTGAGACCAGCCTGAACTGCATAGTGAAACTCTGTCTCAAAAAGGCAAAATAAACAAACAAAAAACACAGTGACTGGGCCCAACAACAATTAAAATGAATAGATTAAAGTGGCAGAAAATACCTCTTAACAAATAAAGCCACTAGAAAACAGAATCTAACTAAACAGATCTTCTTGCCAATCACAAAATCTCTTCATTCTATTTGACCTCAGCTCTCAGTAAGCAAGCATGCACACGTGTGCACACACACAGGCTAACATGAAAAAGACAAAGAAACCAAATGTCTCTAGAACTCTCACTCTCCCAAAGCAGATCCAAGGGACCCTGATGGAGAAGAAATCAAACCCCAGATGGCTGAGCTGCACAAAATGATCAGAGAGGAAGCAAGGCAACTTAGGGAACTCAAAAATGATTGTAAAGAAACAGACAGTGGAACTAACAAATTGACCAATGTGATTAACAAAGAATCCAATAACAAATTAGAAGAGCTGACCAAATCAATTCAGATTCAATGCAAATGACAAACTTATCAAAGCAATAAAGTCCATGGAAAGGCACCAAAGGAAATCTTGGAGATAAAGAATTCTACTGAATATATGAACAGCAGAAATGACCAAGCTGAGGAGAGTGTCAGACCTTGAAGAAAGATTGGAAGCATAAGAGATACTCAGAGATACATCAAAAACAAGACAGCAAGAAAAACTGATCTAACGGTTGCTAGATAACACAAAGAAAATTAACCTAAGACTAACTGGAGCTAGAGAAAAATTAGAGAATAGTACACATGGAGTAAAAAAATCTGTTTACAAAAATTATAGCAGAAAATTTCCAAGAATGAGGGGAAAAGGCAAAATAAGGTAAGTGAAGCTTAAAGAACTTAATAATTACAACAAAAAGACACTCCCTACAACATATCATAGTCATTCCAGAAGTCCAATGAAAAGAACATAAAAGCTACCTATGGTAGTCAAGGGTTGTGCAGAGAACAATTAGAATCAGGACATGGAGTTTATACTATTATTTTTATGGTGGTCACCCAGAGTTAACATAAGAAAATGCAGGAAATCTGTCCACAACACTAAAGACATAGAATATTTAGCCAAGGGCCTGAATGCCACAGCAATGTCCCACTTGAGTCCAGATGAAGACCCACAGCTCATGACAATGCCTCCCACAAGTCCACCTGGAGGTCTAGAGCTCACAAGAAGAACTCACGCCAGTCTCTTTAACGGATCCATGCTGGGAAGGCCCAAAGGTCAGCAGTGGAAACTAGAAAGTCTATGCCAGCAAGGTGAAGGAGCTGTGCTGATAGGTTGAGGGTTCAACACTGGAGCTGAGAAATCACACTCACAACAAAGACCAGGGATGTCCTGAAAAGCACCACAGCCATCCTCAGTGACACGGAGGCCCTGAACTCCTCCGATGACAAGCACAGTCGAGTATATGCCAGGAAGCCAGTGTGACGAGTTCATCCTGGAGACCAAGCGGCACACGTCTTCCTCTCCTCAGCCAGGAAGCGATGCTCGATGTAAGGACCAGAGCTTCTCCAGGAGAACCAACAGCTCAAACAGCAACACGACGGAGAACCCACAATGCCTCAACGTCTTAACGCCTTCCTTCTCCTCCACGGCTCTATTTATGCTGGCCACTTTCCTCAGGTGAAACATCTACGCTCAGCACCATGGTGATATAATCCAGCTGGCATTAAGTTGACCACCAGTTTTTAATCCATAACACTACCAAATAAAAAATAATAATAATAAAAGCTATCAGACAAATGTAACAAGTCACTTATAAGTGTAAAACTTGTAGGATTGCGGCAGACTTCAACACAAACTTTAAAGGCCAACAGAGCTTGGAGTGAAGTGGTTCAAGCCCTAAAAGAAAACAAGTTTCAACCCAGACTGATATATCCTGCAAAACTAAATTTGAAAATTGAAGGAGAAATAAGGACAGTCCATGACAAAGCAAACAAAAAAACAAAAACCTTAAGAAGTGTACCGATCAAGACCCAAGCCTTTCCCCATGAGTCAGCGCCATTCGCAGACTGCAGAGGGGAGAAAACAAGGCCCCACCAAGAAGCAAGCCCCCTTCTGAACCACTGCCATGTGCCACCAGCATGGGGACAGCCAGACCCCAGCCCCTTCAGGCGCTCAGGCTGGCAAACAAGAAATACCAATCTGCCACCCCACCCGCAAAAGCAACTGGCTGGTCTGGAGAAACACAGGCTGTGACAATCACTGTTGAGGTGAAATGCAATTTTATGCTTGTAGTGTTTAATGTTTCACTGACACTGCAGATCTAGAGTCCATGGTTTGATCATCTGTTCAGAGGATAGCGGTACACAATGTGGCATCTAGGGGGCTCTCCTTCTGAAGGTGGTGGTCATTGTTGATTCCCTATTGTCTAGTTTTGAAGTTCTGGTTCATTTTCATTGCTTTGTTGGGTTGAGTTTTATTCTTTTTTGTTTTGCTTGATTTTGCTATATCCAATGGCATAAGCAGCTATTTCAAAGACAGCAAGACATATTATGGTAGGCATTTTGGATTTACTATTATCTTGCTTTGAAGTCCTTCATTGCATTCATTGTTTTGTTTCTATTGCTTCTATTTTATTCTGTTCTGTTTGATTTTTATTATGTCTGAAGGTATCTGCAGCTATTTTGAAGACAACAAAAGGCAGTATGATAACTATTATTGATTTTGTAATGTTTTGAAGTCCTGTATCACTTACACTGGTTTGTTTTGATTGGTTTTATTCTATTTTATTTCCCTTGGTTTTATACTCTGTAAAATAAAATGTTTTTTAAAAAAAGACGTGCACTCCAGAAATTTCTTAAGAGAATTCTCAAGGACATCCTAGACAGAAACAATAAAACCAACAAAACCAAAAAGTCTGATGGAATGAACAACTTAAGCAGGGTGAGCAGTTAAACAAAAAGGGAAAAACAAAGGAATCCACAACAGAAAATTATGCAATGACAAGACTAAATCAATACCTTTAAGAACTTCTTTTTGTTTGTTGGTTAATGTTGTGTTTTGTTTTGGTTCCTTGCGACAGGGTCTCACTATGCAGTTCAAACTGGCCTTGAAATCACTTCCCATATAGCCCATGCTGGCCTCAAACTCACAGCAATTCTTTTGCGTCAGCCTCCTGAGTGCTGAGATTACAGGCGTGCACCATCACAGCCGGTTTAAATCAACACCTTTCAGTTATAAGTTCAGTGTATTTTTTGTTTGGTTTGTGTTTTGAGACAGGGTCTTGATATACAGTTCGGGCCTCGCCTGAACATGTGAGGTAGCCCTGATTGGCCTCAGAACTGTGGCAATCCTCCTACGTCAGCCCCCTGAGTTCTGAGATGGGCCGTCACACCTAGCATAACTCTCGTTGGAAATGGCCTGAACTCCCCAGTTACAAGATAACGATTGGCACACTGTATCAAAATATAGAACCCATATGCTACATGTAAGAGACACATTTAATCCAAAAAGAAATTCATAGACTAAAAATCAAAGAATGAAAACCATTCTATGAATTATATTTCAGGACTCTGAAATTAAGCAGGTACCAAAACCCCCATGGAGGGTGTCAGTCTCTACCTACCAATGACACATGGCACATGGATGATAGGAAAGACAAAGAGAGAAAATCCACAGTTCCTGGGGCTCTGGGATGACCCAGTGCTCTTGGTGAACAAAGGACCGTGAGTCCAAGAACTCACGACCTTGACTGGTACCTATCAGGGTGGTGAGTGACAGTCTTGTCAGAGTGCGAAGGAAAGGAAATGTGCTAGGCATGGCTGTAAGGAGAAAAGAGAACTTTTGCACCAGGCACAGAGGCCATCCAATTAGCAATGCCACAGATAGCTTGATGTACACGAGGCTGGCACCTTTACTGCCAGGAATTCTTTTCGAGTCCCATGGCCTCAGCTGAAATGTTATCTCATGTCTTAGCCCTGGACTCTCACAGGCTCTTGCTTGAGCCCCCATTCTGGCTGTCAGCAGGGGTGCTATTCTCCCACCTTTAAGCAGCTGCTTTGCTATGCTGAGTTCTATATGCCTCACTTATATTATGTCATGCCCTTTTCCCACGCTTGGGAAGTTTTCTGCTATTACTTCTGTAAATAGACTTTTTATGTCATTTGTGTTGATCCCTGCTTTTTCACTGACAGCGATTATTCTTAAATTATTTTTCATTGCATTATCTTGCAACCATTGAATTGTTGTTTCCTTGTTCCTTGTTATTTTTGTGAGATATTTATTTTGTGATTGCTAGCCATGACTGTGTCTTCAGAGTCTGAAAATCTATCTTCAGTTTTGTTCAAGTAGTTTTGGCAGCTTTCAATGGAATGTTTAATTTCCTGGATATCTCTTTGAACTGTTTCATGCATTCCATTTCTTCATTCAAGGTTTCCATCACTTTCATATGCTCCTCTATTTTTTTTAATCTATCTCTTCTCTAGATATTCTGAGCAATTCTTTCATTATGATTGTCATGTCTGTTTTTACCGAGACATTTTTTCTGATCTGACTTCCTCTATTGCCTCATAGATTTGTTTCTTTACTTCAGTTGCTATCATTTTACAAATCTCAGGTTTGTGTCTTCCAGTGCCTTCTATGTCAGTGTCTCCTGGACTTGTTCTAGTGGGCTGGTCTGAGATTACATTTTGCTTCTTTGTCTTGTCATTTTCTATTTCACAAAAATGTATTTTGTTTTTTGTGATGATTCTTGTGAATTTTTGTAATTAGTAACTGTATCACTAGTATCAAGACCTCTCTAGGAAAAGTCTTCTGTGTGTAGGAGGTTCTTGGTTTGTGTCTATCCCAAGATCCTACCTTCCCAATTAATTAAGAGTGGGGTGTTGGTAACTGTTTGGCTCAGTCCCCAGTCCTTTGGTGTAGGGCTGTGATAAGGTTATTACCCCACAGCTTCCCAATATTGTTACAGAAGGGAGAACAACTTATTACAATAGATACGACATCATAGTTAAAGTGGTACAACTAGCAATAACAATAGCATGAAACATAATTTAGAAAATAGACAAACCATATTAACAATTGATTTTGTACTTTAGACTATAGAAGCAAGGTCTATAGTTACATAACAGAATTGACTGTAAATTAAGAGTTTGCATGCCAAGTCTTTGCCCATGGTAGAGTGGTTTTACCCTGTGGTGGGGAAACTTAGGGAAGATAGTGTATAAAACAAAGATAGCTGGAAAAGAAGTAGAAGCAAGGCCAGAGGACAAAGGCTGATTATGCAAGGCTTGGAAAACTACAGAAGGGGATAGAAAGGAAAGAATGAAGGAGTATTTGAAGGATTATATGAACTCGGTCTATGGGTTTGGGGGGTGGGATTAGTTTTCAGTAGCAGGAGTTCTTAGCTGTTTAGAAAAGAGAAAAAAAGGAGATCCATGCCATGTTGGAACTTAGGGCACTGGGAAAGCGAGCAACCAGCCTGCCGCCCTGGTAAGTGGCTGTGAGCCTACCAGTGTGCGGGCTGAGAATCAAACATCCCATCTTTCACCCCCTTAGCAAGTGGGAGCCAGAGATCTGAGCATCTCTTGGGAGGTTGACCATATGTAATATAGCAAATAAGGGAGATTTCCTTCTACCATCTCTTTGAAGGCAAATATTTTTATCACCATTTTGCTTTGTCCTGATTAATGGTATTGTTCTATTCAATATTCTGTTTTGATAAGTTCTATAATATTCTATATTTCCTTTGATTTTGCTATTCCTGATTGAAAGAACAACTATTGTGAAGATAACGAGATATACTATGGTACCTATTACTGTTATCCTGGTAACCTGCTGTGACGTTCTGTACCAATTTCACTACACTGTCTCAACTGGCTTTATTCCAGCCTGTTCTGTTGTATTTTACTACCTTCAAATTAATTTTAAAAATTTGAAAAAAAAAGAAACATTTAACTTGAAAGGAAATTTATAGACTGAAAATCAAAGGAGAGAAAACAATTGGTACATACAACAGGAGATCAGAAAAAAAGCAAGGGTAACTTGCCCATCAACCACAGAATGGATAAGAAAGATATGGTATTTTTGTATCATGAAAAGCTACCCAACTGTAAAGTCGAATAATCTTGAGGCTCTTGTAGGTAAATGGATGCAACTGGAGATCATGTTCATGGGTGAAACAGTTTGAACTTGTACAGGTGAACCCTAGCATAAAAAACAGAAGGAGTTAGAGGGATCAAAAAAGCACAGTGTATATTATAAAAGTGATGGGGTAGGAAACACCTGGGAGGAGAAGGTAGTGACACTGTTAATTTCTTACTGTCTTGGCTTAAACTCTGGTATTGTTTTCACAATTTTTTTAGGCTTGGTTTTGTTCTGTCTTGTTAGATTTTACTGTGTCTGATGGTATGGGCAGCTATTTTGAACATAATGGGATGTATTATGGTATTCATTGTTTGTTTCCTATTATCTTGTTTTGAAGTCCTACAATGTTTTCATTCGTTTGTTTAATCAGTTTTATTCTGTTGTGTTTTGTTTGATTTTATTATGTGTAATAGCATGGACAACTGTTTTGAAGAAAACGAGATATTATAGAACCCATTGTTCATTTCCTAAAAAATAAAAAATAAAAATAAATAAATCCCCCCAAAAAAGAGAAAAAAATAAAGAAAAGAAGAAAGTTGAGAAAAAAGAACAAAATAAAAGGAAAAGAAAGATAAAAACAAAAATGGGACAATAGAAAATTAAATTTAATGTAAAGATAAAAAAGCAGGGGCAGCCCCACCCCTTCTGTGTGGTGTGTTTGCCCCTTAGCGCAGCTCTGGTTCATCTGGCTTAGCACCTGCTGCTCTCATTCCAGACTTTCCCGCCTCAGCTGTCCATGGCATACGCCCCAGTCAGGTCCTCCCACGTGGCCGGCGTCCCCTGTAGTCTGGTCCCATGGATGTAGGGGAGGGGTCAGTCACCTGGACTCCTCCAGTAGGGTCAGTTGCTGAGTCCAGCCTTCATATTTTGAACCTCCCAACATTTTTCTTTTTTTTTTTTTATAATTTTATTTAAAGAGGAAAAAACAAAACAAAATAAAACAGAATAAAGGGTAGCAACCATACAGCATTCCAAGGAAAAAAGGAAAAGTACAACAATAAAACCTAGGAAATTATTACTTGACTAATTACATACTGACTTCTTGGAAATAGCTGCTCAAATTACAAAGTTAAAGCATGTAA
>PVJX010043110.1:0-13831 GCA_004027295.1 Dolichotis patagonum | reverse complement strand
GTGACGGAGATGAGGGAACTGAGTGAGAGAAGTGGGCTGGTGTCGCTTGGCGGAAATCATACTGACCTGTTGATGGTGAGTTTTCTGTGCTGTTTCTTACGTGTGTGCGTGCCCGGGTCTGTGCTCGAGAATTTGTTTATCACCGTGTGGCTGCAACCAAGAACCATCTCACAAGTGTTTGCAGAGTGCTCCTTCACGCCAGGCGTGTTCTGGTGGTGGTCACCGAGCCAGCAGTCAGTAAGGCCCAGCTTTCTGATGACCCCCACGCAGGTAATAGCATGCCAGTGCCCATTCTTCTCCAAAGCCCTGGGTCCGTGTGGTCCCACGTGGTCAGTGTTGCACTCACTTTTCCACAGTAGCTTTGTGAGAAGAGGTGACCAGGGTAACCGAGGGGCCGCTGCCTCTGCGCCAAGTCAGAATATTAATATCCCAGGCTGCCAAGGCAGAGAAGGGAGTTTATCTATAAAACCCTAAGAGTAAGCAGGCGAACTTACTCAGGTTCACCAAACTCTAGAATACTACAATTTCGGGAGAGCTGCCTGAACCTTCGAGAAAGAGAAATACAGGCCAGCTAGTAGACCAGACCCCTGAAGGCCAGTAGTACATTGCATCACTGCAGGAGGTGACGCAGACGCAGACAGAAACAGGACTCTGTCAGTGGCGGTCCGGATGGATTATCAGGAGGCGTGAGGGCTCCTCTGAGCTTTGCACGTCAACCAGCAGTCAGAAAGGCATAACCCAGGAGTTGAAGGAAATTCCTGGAGTCATCCCCCTCCCAAGTCTGACTTCCATTGCGCCCCTCCTGGGAACTGAGGAAGAGCCTTCTGTCTGCGTCAGAAGAATCCCAGACCGGTCTCGATTCTCATTGTCATCTCTGGGATATTAAAGCGGCTTTCCTGGAACTAAAGAAAATCTCTGTGTGCTTATATTTACAGACAGGTAGTTTATAGTTATGTAGTGTAACAGTTGAAATCGAATTGACTTGAATTTGCATTCCTATTTTTTTATTCCTTTGTATTTCCATCTTTTTCCCTTGATAGTCACTTACTTGATTTTGTGGAGTTTTTGTCGTCTCCGGGCCAGGAATAGGACCCAGGACCTTGCACAGGCTAAGCAAGCACTGTACCACTGAGCTACTCCCTTGACTGAATTATGGCCTTAGAGAAAGGGTCCCTAATCCTGTTTTAGATGGAACTGTTTTGCGGCGCCCCAGGGAGCATGGTTAGCTTAGCCTCCCCTCTTTTTCCTGCCCTCTTCTACATCTCTGCCCGTTAAGCCCACAAGCAACCCCCAGAGACCCCTCAAATCCAAATCCTCCCCCTCTTCACTCAGCACCTACACTGTCCCAGTCTTCCTTCTCCTAAATGGAAGTCTTCAGGAAGCTTGGTCTTCCCGCCTCATCAGTTCCAGTTCCATTCCTTCACTTTGCTTTTGGAGTTTGGGGGAAATAACATTGATGGAGACTTGATAGGCAGAAAAAAAATTTTTAAGCATTTCTTTTAAAGATTTTGCTTGAATAGGAAGGAGATGGGGTTATTGATTTTGGTTGAAGTATGATTTACATACAGTGAAATATCTTGTGTGTTCAAACAGTGTGACAAAAGTAGTTAACCTTGTGACCCATGTCCTTAAGATACAGAAGATTTTTCTCACCTCAGAAATGTTCTCCCTTTTCCCAGCAGTCACTGCTCTCCAGCCAACCCCACCTGGGAGCCATTTTTCTAGTCTGTCACCATGGCTAAGCTCTTCTGTGTTCTCAAATTAATATAAATAGAATATACAACGTGAGCTTTTGCCATGTGTGGCCTTTCTTAAACATTCACTCTGAATTAGGTATAAATGCACATAGTGTTGTAAAAATAGTACACAGAGGTCGCCTGTACCCCTCACCCAATTTCTCTCCATTTCTCTCTCTCATATGACTGAGAGACATTATCAGAACCAGGAAATTGATATGGCTGTCATACGTGAACCAGAGTAGTATGCCTGGCTTATTTGGTTTAGCATATTGTTCTTAGATTAGGCAAAATTTCTCTTTGGATCACAATCTGCAGTGCTGATCATGATAAAGCTTGATGATTTTTTACTGTTGTAAGATTTTTAATGATGTATTTGTTAGTGGGAAGGGGACAGCTATTATCCACTCATGAACTTTACTTCCTATGAAAACAAAATACCCAGCTGTGTAACTGACCACTCTGGATTCAGAGTCGTGGTCCGTCCTCCTCCCTTCTCCTCCCTTGCAGGGAAAGAGTGGCCTACAGGCAACTCATGTTGGCTTCGGGTTCTCCAGGAAGAGTAAATCTGAAAAGCTGGGGAAGTCAGCCCCTAAACATGTAATGGCGCGCATTTGAACTCAAAATAAGAGCTGAGGGAAGACAGGGTGGAGGCGGAGGCCATTGCCCTGTTGGAGGGCCGCAGTTCTCAGCTGAGGCAGGCCTGCTTCCTGACACTCAGCCCGCGACTACATTCGCTTCCCGTCCCACGCTCCCTCTGGAGGAGCAGGGAACACCGTGTTCTGGTGGCAACGCACTTCCATGAGGAGAAGAGCAGAGTGCCAGGAAGGGGCTGGGCTGTGGTGCCAGCGTCCTAGGAGCCTCGCCAGTCGGGAAGCGAGGGCAGGAGTTTAGCCAGGTGTTCCATGCTAATGATGCCCTCCTTCCCCACCGGTGCCAATATAGCCGTTTGCTTTCCATTGTGGCCACGCCTCTAAGCCTTGTCTCTTCACTATAAATGTTATTCATTGTGGCAGTGAAGAGGTATCACTCACTTTCCTCTGTAATTGTGGAAAACTGATGTCATTTCTTGGTAGGTTGTTTTTGTTTGTTTGTTTTTAGCGCCAGCGACTGAACCCCAACTTGGCAGTGCCTAATGCATATTTTTCAGATTTTTTTCCTTATTTGGCACT
Source organism: Dolichotis patagonum (assembly GCA_004027295.1). Classification (NCBI taxonomy): domain Eukaryota; kingdom Metazoa; phylum Chordata; class Mammalia; order Rodentia; family Caviidae; genus Dolichotis; species Dolichotis patagonum. The sequence continues at coordinate 10,923 of PVJX010043110.1, read as the reverse complement.
ATTGGCATCTTCTGTCATTTATATGACATATAAAATTTCTCATCTCTATGTATTAGTTACTATTAGAAGAATCAGCTATCTACTCAATTTGCCATGCAAACTGACATAGAGACAGTAAATAGAGAAATAACAATAAAAAAGCAAAGTACTGGGCATGGAGTGCTTGGAGAGGACAGAACAATTCCCTGCTCAAGTGGGACAGCTATGGTAGGAATATGCCAAAGAGGCTTTGTGACCACGTGCCGAGTGTTATCAAGGATTATGCACTGATCATACTGTCATGTGCGTATATGCGAGAAAATTCCATTAAAATGCTTAGAAATCTTTGGTCCCATTAGCTCGATGTGTACAGGGGCATCTTTCATGGCAGCCAGAACTGTGCTGATCAGGTGTGAGACGATGTGAGACGTGGTGGGTTACCACACAGCTGCCGTTTAGGCATGTATGTGGTCTCTGTTGGGCACAGATGCAAAAAACGCGTGTGCTTTTGTTCACAGAAGGAGACGGTTCAGTCGAGGTTGGAAAATGGCATGGCTTTGGTTTTAAATCATTTGACACCATTTGTGGTCTCTGGCTGCTTATTTATTCTTTTACATCATCAGTGGGAAGTGAAGCATTTTGCACTTGGCAGTTAAGTTGAGATAAAGCTTGGGAGGTTTGGGGTTGGATGTGTCAGACAATTGAGAAGTAAAACACATACATTTACAGATAAATGCCAAATGGAATAGGGGAAGCAACAGACCAGGAGCCAGAAGCCCAAGCTGCCAGCAACTTGGAAGCTGGAAGACTTTCTGAGCTTCAATTTCCTCATCTAGGGCACATGAATACTTTTCCTGCCTGCCTGATGAGGTTTGTCTTAAGAAGCAAAAGAGACAAAGTTCATGAGAAAGCTTTATATCCCATCAAGTGGCTGCTTAGTACCTCAACATAGTTGCATTTGATACATAAAACTAAATAAAATTAAATCTTGACACTGGTTTGGGTTGAGGAAGGGAGCAAGCTCCAGCCAGTTAATGGTGCAGTTTTCAATTGCATGGTGTTCCGCTGGTTTCTTTGAAAGCGTTTTGGAATTGGAGAATGGATTCTCCAGACAACACCATCACAAGGGTTGGTGATGCTTCTAGGCTGGCTGGAAAGTCTGTTTAACTTCTTTGCACCCAAGGAGGGTTCCATGGTGAACTAGGAGCCACTGTGATCTGGCGTTAGCTCTGATGGCTGGTGGGGGTCCCCTGGGGACTGAAGCTTGGAGGGAGGAAGGATACGAAGAGAAGAGAGGGTCATCTGCTCTAGCAGTAGGTGTCCACAGGTGACTGTCCCTGTGTGGCACCCACCCACAGCAGCAGATGTCAGGAGCAGGACCACAGCTGCCAGGCCTGTGTTAGGACCCCAGTCAGGGTACACGGATCTTAAGATAACATTTTCTTGTATTTACTAAAGTTTTTCAATTAATTGAAAGCAATTAATTTGAAATTCATGATTAAGTACCAATACTCAATTTGGAGAAAAAAAAGATGCTAACTCTTTTGGTTTCTACTTTTACTGTATTAAAATGGTATTTGAACCTTTAAAAATTATATGATCTCTTCTTAGAATAATTTTTCCCTTTCAAATGAGTCTCCCACTGGGCAGGGTGATATACACCTCTCATCCCAGCATCAGGAGGCTGAGGCAGGAGAATCAAGAATTTGAGGCCAGAATGAGCAACATCATGAAGTCACATCTCAAAGACAAGCAAGGAAACAAATAAATAAAATGGGCCTCACCATTCTGACTTCACAGTGAGAACTTCAAAGCTCCACCAGTCCAGTAGGAGGTAGGCAGGTCTACCAAACTCACAGGAGCTTGGAGAGTTCCTTACTGTCAGGAGCTTGGAGTCAGAGAAACGACTGCCTAAGACCTCAGTCTTGTTTCAGCAAATCAGTAACCAGCATCATAGTGGAATGATTTTTCCTTGACTATACCACTAAAAATGTGTGTCCTTTTCATTTTTTATTTTTATTTTGTCCCAAACATCTGCTGATAAGAAGGAACAGTTAAATTTTTGTTAGTCTCCCTCACTGATTGTCCATCTTTCCACTGACTGCCTCTTCTCTGTATCTGTCCCTTATAGCTGCAGGTTAGGAGATGGGAAGAAACAAGAATCAAAGCTCACATTTTTTCAGTTTGCTATTTCTTGGCAAAATGACACCCCTGAGATTGGAAATTGCTCCAGTTAAGTCCTTTAGAAGCTAAACAAGTATCTGTGTGTTCCTTTAACTTACGCTTTTCTTAAGTAAAGGATTTGAAGTTGCTTAAAAGATTATGTGCAATAAAAAAAGAAGTGCATCTAAGCAGAATTAGGAACCCTACAGATTAGAGTGGAAAGTTAAGAAACTAAATATTTATTCCCTAAGCTTGGACTTTGCCAACTCCTGCCTTGAGAGCAGGCCCAACAGGTGGCTCTCCTGGGGGCACCTAGACACTTCCTCCTGAGGGCCTGGTACTCTGCCCCCCCAGGCCTCTGCTACTCCCCTGAACTTCCCCGGAGGCTTGTTAAGGGGGAAGCCTCCCTCCTCCATCCTTCCCTTCATGCTCTTGGCCGTCCCCGTCTGAGTCTCATCCACGCAGCCTGCCGGCGGCTGAACATCTTAAGAGCTTTTTATTTGCACACTTTATTGCCCACCATGTAGAAAGAACAAAGAGCTGTGCGCTAGAGAAACCCAGCGGGGGTGGGGTGCTGAAACCCTGGTGACTGCCATGGGTGGGTGGGTGCGGCAGGGCAGGGGCGGGAGCCGGCCTGCTGACACAGAAGAGGAGGCGTGAGCATGACTGGGCCCTCGGGACTAAGCAAGGGTCGCAGCAGGGAGAGACAGGAGGCTCACGGGCAGTGGAGGAAGCCGGCCACGCGGAGTGTGGCACTGTGACAGCCCGAGGACGGACGGCCTGTGGTGTGGGGTCTCAGGAAGGAAGGGTGGGCCACGGGGAGCGGAGGGGCTGAGCGCGAAGGGTAGGACGCGCCTCTGAGAGTGACAGGCCTTTAGGGTGCGGCTGGTGGCCCTGGGCCTGGGACCTAGGAAGAGAGCCTGGGGCGGGGAGGCGGCTCTTGAGATGGCCCTGCCAGCACCACAGAGACCTGTGGGGAGATGAGCTGGACATGCAGAGACTGAGGAAGGGGCCTGCTCAGGACACCAGAGAGTCCGGGTGAGAGATGACCCCGCAGGGCCTCAGAGATGGAAACAGGAGCAGGTACCCCGCCAGCTGGGGAGGGAGACGGCGGGCTGTCTCCAAGGGGGTAAAACGGGGAGCAAGGACCTGCAGAGCCGTCTCCTTCCAGGAAGGCCAGTTTTCTTCCATACAGTACTCTAAAAATACTCTGCTCCTGAAATGTTCTTACGTTCTCTGAGATACTGTCCGCATAACTCACCATTTACTGAGGTCTTCACTTTTCTGGTCACATCACTTTTCCCTCGGGAGATGTGTGAACCAGGCACTGGTCCTGGACCTGAGGGGCACACTGGTGAAAAGACAGACAAAGTGGACAACAGCCACCATGCTCGTGCCTCGCCGAAGCTTGTGGAGGAGCAGAGAGACATGCCCTTGAATGGTGTGGCTGTGGGGCAGTGCGAGGTGAGAGGGCACTGAATCTGATGCTGGGAGCAGTGGACAATAGCCAGCAGGGCTTCAGGTGACAGGAAGCGAAAGACAGGGTTCTAGGACTTTGAGAATTGAGCGGTTGGTAGTGGCGTTGTAGATTGAAGTATCACCAGATACTCTTCCAATGTGTGGTCTATGCTCTGTGTGGGGAGCAAGAAGATGACTGTAGGTTGGAGAGCCCAGTCTTTGCAGCCCTTGGAAACAGGCAAAAGAAACTGTTCATGTGCGCAGGGTCGGGATGGGTGCTCTACGGTCCGCCATGTTTCCACCACCTGGGATCAGGTCGGGACTCACTGGGGCATTTGTGTACCTTGGTCTCCAGTGAGGAAAGTGTGTGAGTCATCCTTTGGATCAAGGCAAACCAGTAGTGCCCGAGTGCCTGGACTGTCTCAGAAGAACAGGCAGAGCTGGGTCAGGTGATGCAAATTTTCCATTTTATGGTACTGACAGCCTGGAATTCCTAGAACGGTTTATTAGTGTTCACAGAAGGCCTGTTCCTTAGTTTGGAAGACTGCTTTAGATCCATGGTTAAGGGGAAAGCTTGCCTCTTAGAAGAAAGTCTAGAGCCTTAAATAGTCGTTGGCCACATGATTATCTCATGATACTTATCAGAACAGTAGTTTCATATCTACAGAATTGATGTGGTTATCACAGGTGTAACTGAGACCCTTATGACTGTTCTCAACCCCAGGTGATGATTTGTTTAATCCTGAGTGTAGGAGACAATCTGAGTGACTCTCCCTGAACATAGAACGCTCGCTGCAACATTAGTCATATTTCCACATATTGGTATGTACGGAGCGGGCTGTGCTAGTCCCTTCTCTCTTCAGCTGGCTCTAAGCAATGCTAATAAGGCCAGCTGAAGTAGGTATGCAATCTTTGGGGCCAATCTGACAGTCTCCTGTTCCCTCGCATAATGTTCTCTGTAAAAGATCCAAGTACAGTGGGATGGCAGAGCCACTCAGCTCCGGGAATGTCAACTGGGAACAAACCTCAAAATAAAGAGGCTGTGAGTCCCCAGGGCACAAAAGTTTACATATCAGAAACTGAAGCAACAGCCTCCAAAAACAACTCAAATGCCACCTGAATTGAATTATGCAGATCGATCCTTCTGCAGGTCATTCTCCCTGCGTTTTGCAGAGATGCTTTTCTCCCCACCTGGCGGGCCAGCTCAGGTTACTCATGTACTTCCCACCATCCTCACTGTCCCTCATCCTGGAACCACTCCCTTCTTCACAAGATAATAAATTCTGGGGGAGGCCTAGGATCAGGGCCTTTATTTACACATCCTCACTTGGATTGGGTTTAGCAACCCTTGGCTGCGCTTAACTTTGAGTATGTCTTAGTGTCTTTACTCTCGCTGTGGGTTGCATTGGCGGCAGTAGGTTGGAATTAACTTGCTAGGATTCCAGTAACATGAACGGGATTACAAACAATAACTTTCTGAATTGTGAGGAAGATCAGAAAAGGGATTACAATGCTTGGATTCACTGTGCAGTTCAGGCTGGCCTTGGGCTCACTTTGTAGCCCAGGCTGGTCTTGAACGTACAGCGATCCTCCTGTCTCAGCCTTCCAAGGGCTGGAAGTACAGGAATGTGCCACCACCCCCAGTAGTCTTTCTGTGTTTTCATTTCATGCTACTTGCGCCTAGGCCCATGTCCTCTAGTGGAAGGATCAAGGGACTTAGTTTACCAGCTGCTGTAATGAAGTTTATGGGACAAATTGTGGTGCACTGCATACGGTAGCTATATTTTCCAGTTTTTAAAAATACCGTAAACGTGCTTTTATCCCAGATAACTGCTACCTTGAGAAACTTAGTCAATTCACCACAAGCAAGGAGCCAGTGCCTGGGTGCCAGGACCCTTCCCCAGCTCTGCTTGGTGATGGAACTGTACATGGATGACAAGGACGTGTGTACCAACGTTGTCAGAATATTCAGGTACGTGGACTAAAAGAGTGAAGTAGCCCTGTAGAAATGCTAAAGTCTGGGTGATTCTGAGAGAGAGTGTGTGTGTGTGTGTGTGTGTGACTGGGACAGATTTTTTTTTTTTTTTGGCTTTTTCTTCACCTATCAGAAAAGACAAATCTAGTGACTCAAGTTTAAAATACGTGATACAAATGGATTCTACTTCCTATGCAATGGTAATGCAACTCTAAACTCAGTACTGTAAGTGACTTTAGTTCTTTGGTCAGTTATGAGCTATCCTATTTATTTTTGTTTCTTTAAATCTTGTCAGTTCACTGGAAATAAAGGACTATATACCATGGGACATGCTGAACTTTCTGAAATACTTGGAAACAATGCTTAAGAGTTTTAATTCAAAAAGAGGATCATTGATTACATGTCTGATCTGACCTAGTTTCTAATCGAAATTTATTCTATTTTGGCTGTTTTTCAATGTCAGCTCACACGTTTCCTGGTGGTGACTATTTGAATCAAAACAAGATGATGATAAGTTTCAGAGATGTGTTCAATTTAGGCCTTGCATTTCCCCCTGGCTCTTTCTCAGCATTTTTGCATTATGATTCTTCTTCTCTAAGCACCTGGGCCTGAGCCTCTTTTTCTTTTTTCTCTTTCTTTCCTTCCTTCCTTCCTTCCTTTCATTTCTCTCTGAGGATTAAACCTAAGATACTCACACTGAGTTCTATCTCTTTTCTCTTTTCTTTTTCTTTTTTTATTTTGAGACAGGGTCTCAGCAGCTCACCAAGTTGCCTCACCTGGGCTGGGATTTGCAGTGCCCTGCTGCAGCCTGCCAGTGCTGGGATTAGAGGCCTCCATGCCTGGCTTCTGGGCCTTTTTGGGACTATTATATTGTAGTTATTTAAACAAATACTGTACAAAATTTCCTGCAGACTGCGTGGGTAATTCACCCCAGTGTGAGGGTGCAGGTCCAGACTTAATGTTTTAGCACCACACTTTGCTGAGCTGTGTCACAGATCTTGACTCCTTCCCATTTTGAACCTCTGTAAAACCTGAATTTATTTTTGCAAATGGTGAGCTGTAAGGACCTGACCTAATTTTTTTTGCCATGTGGATAATCAGTTATCTCAGCGTCATTTTAAAATATGCTATCCTTTCGTAGGAGACTGGCGCCTACATTTCTAAATGCTTGTAGGCCAGTTTTTAGGCATTCTGTTTGGTTTGTTTTTAGACCTATATCACTTTTTTTTTTACTATGATAGATTTAATCACAATCTTTCTACTAGATGAATCTCTCACTCATTTGTCCTCTAAAATCTGGACCTTTGTTCTCTTCTTTTCCTTATGAATTAGAGAATCAACTAAGTCTATGATAGGAACTGGGGTTGGGATGGGAAGAATCTTTCTGATATTGAGTCTCTTTACCACACCTATCTATAACATCTTTATGTCCTCCAATACTGTGTATAATTCTCTCCATAAAGATTTTGCACATTTTTCTAGATCTGTTCCTAGGTTCTTCACGGCCCTTATGAAAGTTATTTTCTCATAGATTGTTGCTGGTGCGTATTAATAGTGTTAGTATTTTCTTATTAATCTTGTACCCAAGAGTATTAATGAATGTTTGGCCTAAAGAGTTTATAGATTCTCTTGGATTTTCCGTGCAAGTTTTATGCAAATGAAAATTATTACATATCCCCAATTACTGTAACTCGTACCCCACCCCCAGCCTCATTTTCTGTCTCCCACTTTGCTTAGGAGTCCAGTACAGAATCAGCAAGGGTCTGCTTACCTGTCTCCTGACTTCAAAGGAATTACCTGTATTTTTATAGTTTTACCAGTTGAAAACAGTATTTCCTATGGGTTTTTGTAGATATCTTTTAGAAGGTTATGAAAGGATTTCTTTCTATTAGGCAGTGTTAAGTTATCTCAAATGTTTGCCCTGAATCTATTTTGATTATGTGGATTTACTTTTTCGACCCAGTCATCTATTAAATTACATTAATAGATTGTCTCGTGTTCAGTCCTTGTGTATTGCTGGGTTTGTTTAATATTCTGTTTAGGATGTTTCATCCATGGTCAACCTTTCCTTTCCCTCTCTTGGATTGTTGTTTTAGTGTCACGTTTATACCAGTCCCATGAAATGAGCTGAATGTATTTCAACTTTTAGTCTTTTCTAGAATTTGTGAAAATTAAACCTATCTGTATCTTGAAGAGTATCTTGTAGGGCTTGCTCAAAAGCTGTGTTTTAACCTGGTGTGTGTGTGTGTGTGTGTGTGTGTGTGTTTACAGTTCAATCCCTTTAGTTTTTTTTCTTTCCTTCTCTGTTCTCTTCCCTTCCCTTTCTTTCCCCTCCCCTCCCCTCTCCTCCTTTTCTCTTCTCTCCTCTCTCTCTGTCAGTGAGTCTCAGTCTCTCTCTCTGGTCTCACTATGTTGCCCAAGCTGACCTTGAACCTATGAGTCAAGCAGTCCTCCTGCCTCAGCCTTCTGAGTAGCCAGACCACAGGCATGTGCCACCATGCCGGGCTGATTCAGTTTCTTTAATGGTTATATAGCTAGGCATATCTCTTATTTCTATTTGGTTCCATTTCACACATTTATATTTTTATAGGAATTTATCCATTTTTCTAAGTTTTTAAGCAATATTAAATTGCTTCAAATGTTCTTTTATGTATTATCCCTTTAATCTCTGTTACATCTGTAATTAGGTTCCCTTTTATTTATTTTACTTAACAAGTACTTGTGTAGTATCTGTTAGATGCTGATTCATTTAACCCTTACAGCTTTTGAAGGTGGGCACCATTATTGTTGTGTCCATTGCTATGTAAGGAAACTGAGGCAAGGAAGAGCACGGTAGTTTTCCTAAGACCAGCACAGTACGCTGTGGGGCTACTGTTGTTCAAGCCAGTTGTTGTGGTTCTGGAATACTTTGAGCCATTATGTTCACTGCCTTTCTTTGTTAGCACTGATTTTCATTGCCAATTTGTGTGTGTGTGTGTGTGTGTGTGTGTGTGTGTTTGACATAGAGTTTCACTGTGCAGTCCAGGCTGGCCTTGAGCTCACTTTGTAACTCAGGCTGGCCTCAAACTCACAGCAATCCTCCTGTCTCAGCCTTCTAAGTGCTGAGATTACAGGCATGTGCCACCAGGCCCAGCTCCCAATTTTGGTTATTTGTATGTTTTTCTTGATAAGTCTGGCCAAACATTCGCCAGTTTTATTAGTTTTCGAGAAGAGCTAACATTATTTGAGCCACTTCTTTATATGTTTGTTTTTCTATGTTAGTGCTTTTTCTCTTTTCTTTTTTTCTCACCACAGTGTTTTTTCTTCTCTCTGTATTATATTTTTCTTCTTTCTCATTAGAAATTCAGTTTTTTTCCTTATGGCCTTTTTAAGGCTATACATTTACCTCCAAATACTGCTTTAGCTGCATCCTATAAATTTTGATTTACAGTAGTTACTATTCAGATCTAGGTATTTTTAGATTTCCTTATTTCTTTGACTCCTAGATATATGGCTTTAAATTTCTAACAGTATGTTTTAAAATAAACTTTTAAAATTGACTTCTAGTTAAAGTACACTTGGTTTTTTTAAAATTTTTATTTTATTTTAAAGATGATAAAACCAATTAAAAAAAACTGGTGTAAGTGATACAGGACTTCAAAACATTACAAAATCAACAATAGTTACCATAATGCCTTTTGATGTCTTCAAAATAGCTGCAGATAACTTCAGACACAGTGAAAATCAAATGGAACAAAATAGAATAGAAACAATAAAAACAAAACAATGCAATAAAGGACTGCAAAACAAGCCAATAGTAAATCCAAAATTGCTACCATAATATTTCTTGCTATCTTTGAAATAGCTGCTCCTGCTATTGAATTTGACATTGTTTAATCAAACAAAACAAAAGAAAACCCAACCCAACAAAACAATGGAAACAATATAGGACTTCAGAACAAGACCACAGGGAATCAGCAGTGGCTGCAGCCCTCGGAAGGAGATACCCCTAGATGCCATGCTGCGTACCGCTACCCTCTGAACCCACGGTCAGACCATTGCAGGCCCTGGACCTGCAATGTAGTGAAACACCAAAGCACCACAGGCTCCAGTTGCATTTTAGGTCCACAGCCATCATCACAGCCTGTGTTTCTCCGGATAAGCCGGTCACTTACGGTGGAGGGTGAACAGTGAGGGGGGTGGCAGTTCTTGCTTGCCAGCCTGGGCGCTGGAAGGGGCTAGGGTCCGTGCCATCTGGCGGCAGCCCGCGCATGGCACTGGTTCCCAGACCAGGCTTGCTTCCTGGTGCGGCCTCCTTCCCTCTACCCCCATTCTGCAAATGGCTACGTTTGGTTTTTTGGAAATGAAATCTGGCTATCATCTCAGACTTCTGGGTTCAAAGGATCCTCCTGCCTCAGCCTCCACATAGTCAAAATTTTAAAGAAATTAATGATATTTTACCTATTGATCTATCAACTAGTAAGAAATTTATGAACATCTCCCAGTTCGATGTGGACTTGGCAGCATTACTTTGTGGGCTTTGTTGTTCGCTTTGAAATGTCAAAGCTCTTTTCAAGGATTTTTGCCTTAAGGCCTATTTTCCTTGATGTCAGGGTAGCACTGCTGGCCTACTGTACTAGAGCAGTTTTACATTTGCTTTTCACGGAGTTCAGAGGAATTCACTGGACTCCAACCAGCTGCGGTGTAAATTTCTTAACTTGTATTTTCTGAACCACATGGGATTGTGTGCATTCGTACCATAACAAGGTATTGTAGCCTGTAGGCTTCTATTTTTTCCAGACCCTCCTTACTTTTCCTGCTCTATTCGCCCCAGAATCTAGACAGACAGCAAAACTTTATAGCTCCTCCAGATTGGCGTGAGGAGTGTTTCATGACTGTGTCTTATTCCCTGGGCAGTTCTTTGGAGAACCACATTAAAATGATAATTTTGTGTACCTGAATTTTATAGAATAAGAAAAGGACCAAGAGATGGGGGTGGGGGAACATAAAAAGAATTAAGACGTGTTATGCACAGGTACTGGGTCCCCTTGGGGAATGTGATTATTAGTATGTACTGCAAATGTGCTATTAAATTTTTTTAAGTGTTTAAAAGAATTTGATAGAAAAATAAAATTTACGTTTGTTTCTCCACTTGGCGTTTCTGCAGCAAACTGACTTCCTACCACGACTGCTGTGCAGCGCTGGCCAGCTGCTCCAGATGTTACGCCTTGTTTCTGACTCTGATAAACAAATACCAGAAGAAGCAGGTCGGTTCTTTCATCTTCAGTGTTTCCATTGTCTTTGCACCGGCAGATTTGATTTGTGTACCCTAACTTTGTTTCAGCGCCTGGGTTCCTGCCTAGGACGCA
>PVJX010043109.1:0-13815 GCA_004027295.1 Dolichotis patagonum | reverse complement strand
TTGGAAAGATACCTAGAGTTTTTTGAGGAATCTACACACTGATTTCCATAGTGGTTGTACTAGTTTACATTCCTACCAATAATATGAAATTCTTCCTTTTTCCCTGCAGCCTAGCCAGCATTAGTTGTTACCTGATTTGTTGACAATGGCCATTCTTTCTGGAGTAAGATGGTATCTTGGTTTTAAATTGCACTCTTCCAAATGCAGACAGGGAGCATTTTCATGTATTTATTGGCCATTTGCATTTCTTATAAGAAGTGTCTGTTTATTTTGGGTCCCATTTTTTGATTGGGTCTTTTATTTGGGAAGGCTAATGTTTCGAGTTCTCTGTCCTAGGAAAACTTGGAAAATTTTTTTTCTTATTCTGTAGGTTGTTTCTTCACTCTGTTCATTGTTTTTGCTTCGCTTTGTTTTTGTTTTTGTTGTGGCTGTCCAGGAGTTTTTCAATTGGATATGAACCTGTTTTTTGATCAGCAGAATTATTTCTTGTGTTCAGAAAGTCTTTGCCTATGCCTGTGTGTCTTCAAGGGTTTTAACTATTTCCTCTGTCAGCAGATTGTATTAACATTTAGATCTTTTGGGCTGGGGATTTAGCTCAGTGGCATAAGTGCCTGTCTTGCAAGCATGCAGTCGTGAGTTTGATCCCCGGTACCGATAAAAAAAAAAAGAAAGAAAGAAAAGTAGAATTTAGGGCTGGGGATTTAGCTCAGTGGCTTAAGTGCTTGCCTGGGAAGTGCAAGGTCGTGAGTTCGATCCCCAGTACCAAAAAAAAAAAAATTTAGATCTTTGATCCATTTTTATTTTAGTTTAGTGCATGATGGGATGTATAAGTCTAGACTCAATCTTCTGCAAATGGATAGCCAATTATTTTTGATATCCAATTTTCCCAGCATCATTTACTAAAGAGGACATCTTTCTTCCAGTGTATGTTATTGGCCCTTTACTAAGGATCAAATAACTGAATTGCCGGAAGTTATTCCTGCACCCTCTCTGTTCTGCCCCATTGGTCCACACATCCATTTTTGTGTCAGCACATGCTATTTTTTTTTTAAATCACTGTAGCTTTGTGGTATAACTTTAAATCTGGGGTATGATGTTTAATGCTTTGCTTTTGTTACTCAGGATTGTTTTTGCTCTTCTGGCTGTCTTCTTACTCCATATGAATTTTAGGGTTGTTTTCTCTAGGTCTGTGAGGAATGCTATTTTTATTTTGATTGGGATTGCATTGAATCTATACATCAGTTTTGCACGTTTAGTAATTCTGGCTATATTGGCTTTGCTTATCCAGGGAACATGGGGTAATCTTTTAATTTTCTGATTTTCTCTTCAGCTTCCTTTTTCAGAATGAAGTCTTTCACTTTCTTGGTAAGATTAATACCAAAGAGTTTACTTTTTATGGATGGTGTGAATGACATTACTTTTCTAGTTTCTTGGAGAGTTTACCAATGGTGCACAGGCACTCTAATGATTTTTGTGTGCTGATTTTATATTCTACTACACTGTGGAATTTGGTCATTAATTCTAGGAGTCTTTGGTGGCATTTTTTTGTTCTTCTGTTGAGGCTCATATCACCTGCAAATAATCATAGTTTGTCTTCTTCCTTTTCTATATGTATCCTTTTTATTTTCTCTTTCCTGATTGCTCTGGCTGTTTCAAGGACTATGTTAAACAGGAGTGGTCATAGTGCATGTCCTTTGTCATGCTCCTGATTGTGGAGGGAAAGCTTTCAGTTTTCTGCCATTTGACATAAAGTTGCCAGTAGGTTTGTCATAAATGGCAAAGTCCTTCCTTTTTTTTTTCATCCTTTTGAGACAGGGTCTTGCTATGCAGTTGAGGCTGGCCTTGAGCTCACTTTGTAGCCCAGGCTGGTCTCGAACTCATAAGGATTATCCTGCCTCAGCCTTCCAAGTGCTGGGATTACAGGCGCGCACCCAGGCACCCAGGTCCCTCTATATACCTATTTTCTTCAGTTTTTCTTTTTAAATCATGAATAGATGTTGGATATTGTCAACATCAATTGCTTTGCTTTTTCTGCATCTATTGAGATGATATGTCATTTTTGTCCTTGCTTCTATTTATGTGCTAGATTACACTTTTTCATTTGCGTATGTTGAGCCATCCTTGCATCTCTGGGTTGTTTTCAGCTCTTTTATGTACAACTGTGTTTGTTTTTTGTTTTTCTGAGACAGGGTCCCACTATGCAGTTTAAGGTTCTGGACCTCACAGTTAGCCAAAGCTAGCCTCAAACTTGTGATCCTCTTGTCTCAGTCTCCAGAGTGCGGGGATCATAGGTGTGTGCTGCCAAGCTCCTTGCGTTTATGAAGCTGAGCATGCTAGTGTTTGGTGCATGTATGTTTACAATTGTTATCTCTTCCTGCTGAATAGTTTCCTTAACCATGTGGTTTCCTTCTTTGCCTTTTCTTACAAAGATACTAATAATCCAGATGTTGGCACATGGTCAGTTTGTGGTCACCTCTGCAGGCCTGTGCCAAGGGGAGCTGAGGTACACAGCCAGCAAGGGGTCAGCAATTTAGGGCCAGCAGTGGGTGGATGGGTTCCTTCTTGGAAGGCACCCTGGTGGCAGGCAAGCTTTGAGATTTTTTTCTTGAAAGGATATTAAATTGTGTCAAATGCTTTCTTTGCATTGGAATAACCATGTGGTTTTTGTATATTTGTTAATGTGGTTAATTTCACAGATTTTCAAACATCCATATGTTTTTGGAATAAACTCTTACTTGGTCATGATTAATTTTTTTTTTTTTTTTTTTTTTTGGTATCAGCGATTGAACTCGCCCTAGCACTTGCCAGGCAGGCGCTTATGCTACTGAGCTAAATCCCTGGCCCAGTATCTTTTTTAAAGTAGAAAAGTAGATCTACATTTTCTACTAAACAGCTTAGGCTGTCATTTTTTGATAATGTTTTTGTCAAACTGTGGTATCAGAATTGTCTTAGTCACTTTCTTGGGGCACAATACCCAATAAACGCAAAAGAGTTTTGTTTTTATTTTTGTTTTTTTTTGGCACAGAGCATCTAACTCATGACGTTGCACTTGCCAGGCAGGTGCTGTGCTGTTAAGCTATATCCCCAGCCAAGCAGAGGTTTATTTTGGCTCATGCCAGGGTTGGCAGGCTCCAAGGAAGTAACAGTATGGCAGAGGGGATTGGGGAAGGAAAAGCTGCTCCACCCACAGCAGCCAGGAAGTAGAGAAAGAAGGAGCCAGGGACAACAATACATTTCCGGGTCACGCTCCACAGTGACCCTCCTCCAACCAGCCCTACCTCTCAATAGTGGGTCAGTTATAGGGTTCCTATGAGCCAACCACCTTCTAAACATATGAAACATTTGGGAGACATTTCAGCTCTAAATCATACCAAGGGTTATGCTGGCCACAAAATAAATTGTAAAGTGCTTTGTTCTCTTATCTGGAAATTATTACTTATATTATTTCTTCCTTAAATGTTTGAAAAAATTCACCTATAAAACAACTTAACCCAAAGTTTACTTTATGGGAAAGTTTTCAGTTACAGATTCAATTCCATTAAATAGACATATGATTTAAAAATATTTTCTCACATTCTGTGGGTAATCTTTTCTTTTGTGTGTGTGGCCATTTTAATACCCTTGTCTTTAACGCTTATAGACTGTTGGGTTATCTGCTTTTCCATTCTTGCTATTAGTAATTTCTGTATCTGCTCTTTTTTCTTGAACAGTCTTATTAGGAATTTATCAATTTTATTAATCTTTTCAAATAGCCAATATTTATTTTTATTGAATTTTCTCTAGTTTATTTGTGTCTGTCTTCTCTCACGGTGAGTTTAGATCACATCACTTATATTATTGCTTTTGCTATCTTGGTTTTAATTTGCTCTTCTTTTTCTAGCTCTTCAGTTTAGATCCATAGTTGTTTTGTTTGTTTGTTTGTTTGTTTTTTGTTTTTGAGACAGGGTTTCACCACGTAGCTTGGGCTAGCCTTGAACTTGTAGCAGTGATCCTCCTGCCTCAGCCTTCCAAGTGCTTCCAAGGGATCATAGGTGTGTGGCATCATGCCCAGTTTAGATCCAGAGTTTTTAGTCTCTTACATTATTATGCATTTAACACTATGATTTTTCCCTCTAAAAACTGTCTTGGTTGCATCACTCGAGTTTTGGCTACAGTAAGTCCCAAACTTACGAATGAGTTCTGTTCCAGGAGAATGTTCCTAAATTGGATTCATTACTAAGTCTGACAGAGTGAGTCTTATACATCTTTGACACAAATATACAAGACAAAGCATAAAAAGATCAAACACATACACAAATACAGTAAGTCCCTGACCACACAGTACTACTGCACATGATTGCACTGTGCAGCAAGCACACACAGCACAGCTGTGACAATGTCTGGCAGACATGTGAGCTACTTCCAGGATTTGTTCTTATCTGTTTGTAGTGCAAGGCCTGTTCCAAACTATGAAAATTCACAGTTTGAATATCTCTAAGTTGAGGACTTACTGTATTGTTTTCATTATTTTTGAAAGTCTTTTTTGGGGTACTGGGAATCAAACTCAGGACCTCATGTTTCATCATTTTTCATTTAAACATTTTCCAACTTTCACTGTGATTCCTCCTTTGACCATAGTTTACTTAAGTCACTTTATTTCTCTGTTATTAGTTTCTAGTATAATTGCATTCTCTATGATTTTAACTTCTAAAAATATGTTGAGTTCCCTTTATAGTTTGAGATGTTCTATTTTGATAGTTTCCATGTACTTTTTTTTTTTTTTTTGAGACAGGGTCTTGCTAGGTTACTCAGGCTGAACTTGAACTCACTCTGTAGCGTAAGCTGGCCTCTTACTCATGATGATCCTCTTGCCTCAGCCTCCTGAGTGTTGGGATTATAGGGATGCTCCACCACACCAAGCTGGTTCCATGCATTCTGAAAAGAGTATGTATTCTGATGATGTGGGCAGTGCTCAGTATATGTCAGTTAGATCAAGTTTGTTAGGCATGTTTGTTGAAATCTTTTATATCTGCTGACTTTTCATCTGAGTTAAAAAAAAAAGTCCAGATAGTTATATTAAAATCATTGACAACAACTATGCATTTATCTACTTTCTCACTTAATGTTTTCTTTTTTAAAGAGGATAAAACCAAGGAAAATAAAACAATAAAACCAATCAAAATAAACCAGTATAAGTGATATAGGACTTCAAAACCTTACATGATCAACAATAGTTACCACAACGCCTTTTGTTGTCCTCAAAATAGCTGCAGATACCTTTGAACACAGTAGAAACTGAACAGAACAGAATAGAGTAGAAGCAATAAAAATAAAATAATGAATGTAATAAAGGACTTCAAAACAAGCCAATAGTAAATCCAAAATGGATACCCTAGTGTCTTGCTGTCTTTTAAACAGTTCCTCATGCAATCAGATTTAACACAATTAAACAAAAGAGAATAAAACCCAACCCAACAAAACAATGAAAATGATGTGGTTTTTAGGTGAGGATTGCTTCCTGGTGAGGCCTTGTTCTTTCCCTCTGCAGTCTCCTAGTGGCACTGACTCACTAGTGAGTTTGTGTCTGCTGTCCCCACTCTGGCAGCGGCCCACACACGGCACGGGTTTCCAGGCCGGGATCACCTTCTGGCGAGGCCTGGTCCTCTCCCTCCAGTGTCTGTGAATGGTGCTGACTCCCAGGCAGAGGCTTGGGTCTGGCTGTTCCCACTCCAGCAGTGGTCTACGCATGGCCCTTCCTCATTTAATGTTAGCTCTTTGATTTTACATATTTTTAACTTGTTGGGTACAAATGGGTTATCCTCCTTTTTTTATTGGATTGAAAATTTTATCGTTATAATATGTCCTTCTTTAGCTCTAGTCCTAAAGTCAAACTTACCTCTTAGTAATACAGTCACAAAGCATTTTTATCTTTAGGATTAGGGTTTGCATGGTATATTTTTAAAATACTTTTTAAAAAACTGTATTTTTGCTTAAAATGTATCTCTTGAGCCCAGTCTAAAATGAATTGTTTAATTGGAGCATTTAGTTTATTTACATTTAATGGGATTACTGTTGTAGTTGGCTTTAAGTGTACCATCTTGTGATTGGCTTTATTTTTCTATTTGTCCTATCTGTTCCTTGTTCCTTTACTTTACTTTTCTTGTATTAATTTAGATTAATCAAACATGTTTACTATTATGTTTACATATACCGTTAGATTTTATTATACTAAAATATGACTGTATTTAATTTTACTTCTACATAGCTTGTATATCCCATAGTGCCTTTTATTTTTGCAGACCTAAGGATGATGTTTATAGCAGAATGCCCACAACAGAAAAACAGAGAGAGCCCATATAACCTAATGATGCACCTCAAGGTCATACAGAAATAAGAACGAATCCAAAGTTATTAGAAGGAAATAAATTATAAAGATCAGAGCAGAAATTAATGAAATTGAGACTAAAAAGAAATCATAAAGAATCAATGAACTGAGGATCTGGTTCTTGGAAATAATAAACAAAACAGCCAAACTCTTAGCTCACCTTATCAAAAAGAAAAAAAAAAAGGAAAGAAAAAATCCAAATCAATTAGAAACAAAAACAGCAAAATCACAATAGATCCCACCCAAATCCAGAAGATTATTAGTAATTACTTTGACAATACATAGTCGAATAAATGGAGAATTCAAAAGAAATGGCTAGGTTCACAGATACATACCAAAGCTGAACCATAAAAACCTTAAACACTCTAGTATCAACTAATGAGACTAAAATAGTAGTAGTAGCAATGGTAGTAATAATAATAATAACAATAAAAATTACCAACTGACAAAAGCTCTGGTCCCAGTGAATTCACACCCAAATTCTACAAGAACTTCAGGGAAGATTTAATGCCAACACTCCTCAAAATCTTTATGGCTAAGATCAAGTACAGTCATTCCTAGAAGCTAGCTTTACCCTGACTCTAAAACTAGAAAAGGAAGCAACCCAAAATGACAACTACAGGTCAATCTCTTTACTGAAAGTTAATGCAAAAAATCTTCAAGAAGGTACCAGCACACAGGATGCAACAAATTATACCTCATGGCCAAGTAGAATTCATCCCAGATGTGGTTCAATGCATGCAAATCAATAAATGCAATTCACCACTTAAACAGAAACAAGGATAAAAATCATGTGATTATATCAATTGATACATAAAATGTCTGTGACAAAGATCCAAAATCCATTCAGTATAAAAACCCTAAAGAAAATTGGTATTGAAGGTCTTTATCTCAATTTAATAAAAGTCATTTATGACAAACCAATAGCCAACAGCATATTAAATGGTGAAAGGCTGAAAGCTTTTGCTCTAAAATCAGGAACACAAAGATGTCCACTACTATTACTCCTGTTCAACACACTTCTCAAAACATTAGAGCAATGGGAGAAACAGCCAGATATGCCCCACAGGTGACCATCAGAGGCACTTGCTTCCTGTGGGCGGTGAGCACTGGCGAGAAGAATCAGACAAACATGCCCCTGTGCACCTGCCACCAACGGAGGAGTCCCAGTGTAGTCACACAGGTCTGGAGAAACCCACCCCATGCCCCACTGCCTCCCCAGGAACCTGGCTTCAGAAAAGCCCAAGTACCTGGCCCGTTCCCCTACACAATAGAGGGGCAGTCAATGTGGAAAGTGCCTGGGACCCCACAACCAGCTTGTTGGGAGGAACCTAGGAAAATGTCAAGACAAAGGAGCAAAAGGCAATCTCAGACCTCTAGCCCTCACAGAACAAGACTGGGAGATATAGACATGGAAGAAATTGAAAGTCACACACCTGAAATCTCTGAAAGGATAGCAACTGAAAAAAACAACTTCATGAGGTTATAAAAGTAATCAGATCAGAAATAATATCTCAAGTAAAAGAAGAAATCACAAACATAATGAAAGCATTGCTGAAGAAGCAATGTTTAAAGAAGACACAGATAAGAGAAGCATAGGAAAATGATGGAAGCCTTGAATGAACAATATAGGAAGGAATCACGAAGCACGAAACAGATTCAAAAAGATATACAGGAAATTAAACTCCATCAAAAGCTGGAAGAACTGCTTTAAAAAGACTTTCAGACCTTAAAAACAGGATTACAACTAGAGATCATGAAAAGAAAGAGTTCTTAAAAATGACAAGGAACCAGGAAATAACAATTCAATTGCTGCAAGATGATGCAAAGAAAAATAATTTAAGACCGATAGATGTCAGCAAAAAAGTAGGGGTCAACAAAAATGACATAAAAAGACTATTTACAGAGGTAATAAAGACTATTTAAGAAGAAAACTTCTGAAACATGGGAAATGGAACTGGCATTCAGATAAACAAGGCATATGGCACTTCAACTAGTCATCATCAAAATAAATCTACCTCCAGACACATAATGAGCAAGATCACAGAAATTCAGCATGAAAATAGATTATTAAAAGTTGCTACTAGAGAAAAGAAATAGATCACCTATAAAGGAAAACCCATCAGAATCATGGCAGATTTCTCAACACAAACCATCAAGTCAAGAAGAGCATGGGCTGAAGTGCTTCAAATCCTGAAAGAAAACCACCTCTAACCTACATTGATGTACCCTGAAAAACTATCTTTCAAAATTGATGGAAAAATAAGATACTTCCATGATAAAGAACAACTGAAGGAATTCATGACCACCAAACCAACCCTACAAAGAGCGAAGGATATTCTAGAGAGAAATCATGATGACCATAGTTCCAGGAACAGCAGCAGAGGAAGACTGCCAAACAGGGCAGTCAACTGAATAGAAAAGTGGAGAGGGAGGCAATAGCAGGAGGATAGCATGGCAGAGTTGAGCCAATGCATGCTGGTCGTGACCATTAATGTAGATGGCCTCAATTCAGCAGTAAAAAGGAACTCAGGGAGAGTGGGTTGAGAAACAAGATCCATCAATACACTGTATACAAGAAACATATTTAATTCAAAAGGAAGTTCATAGATTGAAAGTCAGAGGAGAAAAAACATTGTTCCATGTGATGGGAAACCAGAAAAAAAGCAGAAGTAACTTTCCCATCGACTGAATAATGGATAAGAAAGATATGGTATTTTCATACAGTGGAAAGCTACTCAGCTATAAGGAAGGATAATCTTAAGATGCTTGTAGGTAAATGGATGCAACTCGAGATCGTGCTCATGGGTGAAATGGTTTGTGGTTGAACACTGTGTTATCTCTTTGCGTATAAAACTGAAGGAGTCAGTGGGATCCAAAATGTAGAATAGATGTTGTGAAATCAATAAGGGGAAGAAATGTTTAAAAAGGGAAGGTGATAGCCATTGTTAATTTCTTATTATCTTGTTTGAATTCCTGTATCATTTTCATTGTTTTGTTAGATTTGGTTTTATTGTCTTGTTTTGTTTAATTTTATTATGTCTGATTGTAAGGGTAGCTATTTTGAAGATAACAAGATGTATTGTGGTACCCATTGTGGATTCCCTATTATCTGGTTTTGAAGTCCTTTCATTGTTTTGTTTGGTTTAGTTTTATTGTTTTGTTTGATTTGTCATTTGTTTTGTTTTGTTTTGTCTGATGGCATGGACAGCTATTTTGAAGAAAACAAGGGGCATCATGGTAGCTATTGTTGATTTATTATCTTGTTTTGGAGTTCTGTGTCACTTTCATTGTTCTGTTCTCATTGGCTTTATTTTGTTTTATTTCATTTGGTTTTATTATCTTTAAAATAAAAAAGAGCACATGATATTATTTATTTATTTATTTATTTTTAAACGTATCTGTATTTGTTACTTCTTAAAGCAGGATGTGACGTGGGCATTCTGTTTTCATTCACAGATCTTGTTCTGAATTATTTTTTGAACAGCAATGCAGTATACCTAGTTTATTCCTCTGAACGATACTTCACTTCAGAAAACAAATCCCCTGCAGTTTCTGTCATCACATTGTTTAATATATTTATTTCTAGAAGCCTAGGACATGCAGAATTCAAACTACAGAGGAAAGTTTTTTTTTTAAAGTAGATCCTACAAAAGATGAAAACTCAAGATATTGTAACAAATATTCCCTTAAACAACAACATGGCTCCATACTTCAGAGACAAAAGATTTGGTCTACTAAGGAATCTGGCTTGATAACTAAACACTTTAGACCTCATGAAGTTAATGGTAAGTTACATCTTACCACAAACATTTCAACCTGTTAAAAATAAACAAAGGTGAAACTAGAAAAGGCATTGCTACTTCTGCTTTAGTGCCTAAAGTATCACAGTATCACTTAAAGGTAGACAGAAAAATCCTCTATTTTCCTTAAGCAGTTATCATGCCATACAGACTTATATGTTTACAAAAAATCCTTGAGAATATGTATTATCAGAAGGAATGAAAGTAAAGTCGACTTCTTCCCCACGTGATGTGTCATTGTCTCCTTCAAAGGGTGGCGTCTCTTCTTTAAAGCAGCAGTGGTGTCATCAGCAGTGGGGTCATCCCATTGATACCTGGCCCCAGCTCGGTCATCCTGCAAACCCCGTTTGCACATGTCTGGGGCTCTTCCAGACTGAAGCCAGAGGACAGCAGTGCAGTTTCATACAGCGAGAGGACCAGACCCTGCACGGACCTGTCCTTCCTGTCAGCCTTGGCCTTCTTCCTCCAGGTCTCGATGATGGAGTGGTCAGCGTTTATCTCCAGGTGCTTCTTTGCTGCCACGTAAAAAACCTATCGTTGATTTGTCTCTTAGGCCTTGGGTTTTCACGATTCTTTTTTGGGGGGGCTGGGGAGGGTCCATGATTCTTTCCACGTTTGCCATCCAGCTGTATGCGTTGTGACAGTACAGCATGGGGACATCACCAATATGCTTGACACAACCACATTTTCGATCTGTTTCTCCAAAATGTCTTTCATCATCTTGCAGAGGTTTTCAAATTTCGTCTTTTTTCTCCCTGGTTTTTTTTTTTTTTTTCTCCTCTTCATCTCCTGGAAGTTCCAAGCCCTCTTTGGTAGCTGACCCTGAAGTTTCCCCTCAAGTCCCTCCAGCTGTTGGACACAGTACTCGTCGATGTGCCTGATCAGACAGATCGCTGCTAAGCCACGCTTCCGAAGATGGTTCACAAAGCCCAAGTTGGCTACCCAGCCCTTCGTTTCACTTGTGATGTAACTGATGTGCTTCTGGTTCTCCTGGTGCAATAGTCCTTGAGAAACCACCTCATCCCCAGAAGTAGATGTGTAGTAGTGTCACAGTTCTGAAAGCTTCTTCCGATTCTGGGACTCTTCATTGTATTTCAAGCTTGATATGCTTAGAAAACTGCTAATAGAACTTCTTGGTCTCCTTATCTTCTGCCAGCTCAGTGGACAATTCTAAGCACTTTTTGACCAGATCTTTTCTGGTGACTTTCAAGATCTTGCTTTGCTGCAGCATTTCTCAAGAAATATTTAGAGGGAGGGCCCTGGAGTCAGGGATTACTCCTCACAGTTACCCCTGATGAAAACTCTGCAGCCATGCAACTTAATGTTGTTCTTCCTTTTAGTTTCACATAGGCCAACAGGACCTAGTGTGGAACAAAAAGAAGAGCCCTGAATTCCCACTGTCCCTCAATGGAAAAATGCTTCAACACCAAGTGACCCTCCCAACCTTTGGTCAAGCTTTTATAGAACTCCCCATACTCCTTGTTAGTAAAATCATTAGGGTTTCTGGTCCAAATGGGCTTTGCTTTGTTCAGTTCTTCTTGATCAATGTACTTCTCCTTAATCTTATTTTTTTTTGTCACCATCCTTCTTTTCTTCTTCTTCCTCATCAGAACCAACATCTTCTATTTCAGGTTTGTCATCTTCTTCTTTGTCTTCCTCTTTAACTTCCTTGGCTTTAGCATCATCATCATTCACTCCTTTATTTCTTCCCTTCTCCACAAAAAGAGTAAGGGATAACCAGTAAACAGAATGTTTCTTCACAATCTCTTTTATTCTCCTTTCTTTGAAGTACGCACTTTGGTCTTCTTTCACATGCAGGATAACCTTTGTTCCTCGGCTCATAGACCACCTGTGTCAGTGCTCACTGTGAAGGACCCTCCTGCTGAAGACTCCCAGGCATGCTCTTGCTTTGCTTAGTGATCACAGTCACTTTCTCAGCAACCAAGTGTGCAGAGCAGAAACCCACGCAGAACTGGCCAGTCATGGAGATGTCAGCACCAGCCTGCAAAGCCTCCATGAAGGCCTTGGTCCCCAACTTGGCTATGGTGCTGAGGTTATTGATCAAGTTGGCTTTGGTCATTTATCTTGCTTGTTTAGAGTAAGATTCATGTGCAGCTCTTTGAATCTGTCAGGTTTCATACCTGATTTTGTCCAGAGCATCTGATGAATTGGAAATCAGCTCCCTCAGGAAGATCTCTTTGTTCCAGTAGAAAGTGTTGATGATCAGTGACGTCAACTGGGCAATTTCTGCCTGGAAGGCAAAAGTCTCCACCTCTTCCTCCTCCATGGGCTGGTCCTGGGTCTGGGTCTCCTCTGGCATTTTGGTTAAGCAATGCGCAGTATCTGCAACATAGCAGCTTCTAGACACTGAAGCAACTGATTCTCTACTTTAAAAACCAAAAAATTCCACCAAAAGACTCCTAAAATAATCAAATTCAGCAATGTAGCAGGATACAAAATTAACACACAAAAATGAATAGCTTTCCTATACACTAGTAATAAACTCACTGAGAAAGAAATTAGGAAAATAATACCATCCACAGTAACATCAATAAAAATTAAATACTAAGTGAACCAAGAAAAGACTCTACAGTAAAAATTGCATCATTCTGAAACAGGAGATGAAAAAGAATATCAAAAAATTGAAAGATACAAAAAAATGGAAAGATATGCCATGTTCCTGGATAGGCAGAACCAATATAGCAAAAATGGCTAAACCTGCAAAACTGACATATAAATTTAATACACTCCCAAAGAAAATACCGCTCACATTCCTCACAGATCAAGAGAAAACAATCCTAAAATTCATAAGGTAGCAGAAGAACCTAGAATAGCAAAAGCAATCCTGGGCAAAGGGCAAGGCATAAGGAATCAGAATCCCAGACTTCAAGTTACACTATACAGCTACTGTGATGAACGCAGCATGGTATTGGAATAAGACAAAACAAAACGTGTACATCAAGGGAGTAGAACAGAGGATGCAGAAACAAATTTGAGCACATTCAGTTAACTGACCTATGACCAGGACCAAAACTTAGGCTGGAGGAGAGATTGCCTCTTTAGCAAATGGTCCTGTGAAAACTGCCTATGAATATGCACAAGCTAGACCCCTCTCTCTGAGCATGTACTAAACTTAAATAAAAATGAATCAAAGATGTAAATTTTAATGAAAATAAACATTTAATCTGATGGAAGATGAAATAGGTGAAGCTCTTGAAGACACAGGCACAGACAAGAACTTTCTGAACAGAGCTTCAGCTACGTAAAACACCAGTGATCAGTGAATGATATAATATCAAATTAAAAATCTTCTGTACAAAAGAAACAGCGTGAAAAAATCATCCATAGAATGGGAAAAATTTTTTGCCATCTATTCTTTGGACAGAGAACTAATATCTAGAATATACAAAGAACTCAAAAAAAATTAGCCCCCCCCAAATCCCAAACAATGGGCAACCAAAATGAACAGACTTCTCAGAAGTACAAATGGCCAATAAATACATGGAAAAAAAAATGTTCAACACTTCTAGCCATTAGAGAAACGCAAATCAAAACACTACTGAGATTCCATTTTACCTCAGAAAGAGTGACTGTCCTTAAGAAATCAGACAACTAGCTGGGTGTGGTGGTACATGCCTGTAATCCTGG
>PVJX010043108.1:0-13810 GCA_004027295.1 Dolichotis patagonum | reverse complement strand
AAGCAGGGTGGCAGACCTTAGGTCACACCAAGCTGCTTCTGGCCTCATGAGAGAATCTGGGTCTTTCCCAGAAGAGAAAAATAATCAAATCAGACTCTTTAGCAAATGTGTGTTGTGTATAAGACTGAAGTAAGCAAGAAAAATAATAGTCTTCCAACAAGGCCACTTAACCATTATAGTTTGGCTTTGCAATGATTTTTTTCAGCTATAAAATTATTATCTTTTCAAAAGGGGAAGGTTATTCCCTACTGTTTGTATAACAATTTAAATGAGATTTTATGCTTACGCAAATATTCTTTCTTATGTTCTTTGTCAGCAGCTGAAGGTAAATAAAAATAACATTTGAATAATGCATGCTAATAGAATTCATGAATGAAGAATATTTTATAATAGAATTGAAAAATCAATGCTATTAAACCCTACATATATTTAAAAACCCAAACTCTTACCACATTATTATTTTAAGGACTGTGACATTCGAGAGGTAGTGGGATGTCTTAATCCTTCCCAATTTATGATCCGAGAATGTCAAATTATTATTTTTTTAAATTCTTGTCTCCATTATTCCAGGAATAAAAGGAAAGACAATTGTGCAAATAAGCCTGGAGAATTTATTGAAGGATCACAAATCACCAAGTGCTATCCAGCTTCCCATATTTTATGGTGGGTTCATCACCTCCAAGAATGACTAATTTCTCTAAGAAAGTTCAAAGTATTTTCCACTCAGGGCTCTAAATTCAGTGCACAAATCAACCCAGAAATAAAGAGAAACTTCTTTGTGTGTGTGTGTGTGTTACTCCATTCCCCCAAAATAAAGGGGAGAGCCAATGCCAGAGTATAAACAGCAGCTGTATTATACAAATTTATTTTAAAATGCATAGTCCATACAAGCAACGAACTAGAGAAAACTAGCTAAATTCAGCCCTTTGCTAGAGGGCCTTAAAGGTCCCAACTTTTCAAACTTTCCCTGTACTTTGTACAAGGAAACAGCCATCATTTTGTTGAGACAAAAACATCTTCTCAACTTCTTCGGCTCATTTGTTAATCTGCATGAGCTGAATGATGAGAGTTATTCATATAATCCAGTCCCACATGGAATGCTCAGGCCTGAAGGACTGAGGCCACAGAGTTTTATCTTTTACTTAACAATAGAAAAACAAAGAGAAAAAGCTGAATAATTAAGGAAAAAGCTAGACAGAGTCTGTGTAATAAATACAAATCTAGTGCACCAGCTGGTGGGGAGAAAGGACAAGCTAAAAATAATACCGTAAATCCTTTAAATAGTGAAAGAGAAGGCCTGCCAGTAGATACTCACACCCAGCTAGCATTTGCTGAGTGCCTGTTCCAACCGGGCTTTGACAAGAATTTCAAAGTCATCAGCCTCTTTCATCTTCTCAGCAGTCCTATAAACTGAGAAGAGATAAGGGATTTTGTTTTACAAAGGACACCGATGTGCCTAGGGATTAAATGTCAGGTTTCAAAGTATCACATCTGGTAAGTATAACCAAAGGTAAAATTACAGCGGTTTTGTTTGTTTGTTTGTCTCTTTGTTTGTTTGTTTGTTTGTTTTACTCTGCTCTAGATAGGGCTCGCTCAGAAGAACCAAGGACATAAGTGATTAGGAAGGAAATACTTCCAAGAGAAACCTGTAAGGGAACAGAAAAGCAAGACAGAGAGAGACAAGCAGCAAACCAGACAAGAGTGCAATTTTAGGTAAAATCTCAGATTTATGTTTTTCTCTTGGGAAAAAGCTAAAATTTTCTCTCCCACCACAGTTAATGTCCCAGACACTTCCCTATTTCTGAAGTAAGCCTATTTGGTAGGAAAAATTAGCTTCCAAGTGAGAAGGAAAAAGAAGATGCATGTATGAGCCAGATTAAAGAGCACTATCAAGTCCACTATGAACTCTAAGACTTGCTTTTCTTGTGTTATTTTTAGTATAACATACACTAAAACTGCTTTTCCCAAAACATGGAATAAAAAAATATATTGCAAAGAGGGGTACCTACAGCAATAAAAATATAAGGGAAATACAAAGATATCAAGGAACATCTTTGAAGACTGAACAATTAGGCAATGTTTTTGGTTCCAATAAGGAAAAAAAGGAAAAGGAAACTTGCAAGAGGTCTATAATTTGCAGAGTTTGTGTAATATACAATGTTTTCCCTTAAGCTTACTTAGTGCTGAAAAAGAAAGGAGATAATATTTGTTGTATTTATTTATTTAGTTTTAGTCTCCAATTTCACATTTTGATTAAAGTCTGTACTTGGATGCACCAAGAATAATTTGATAGTGCAGTAAGTCAAGGAAGACCAATTCAATATTAATAAAAAATGATGACTAGTACCCACATCTTGATCATTTTTAAAAAATTTTCTCTCATCTTGCTTTACTTACTGTACTTTCTCATCATCTTTATTTCTACTGTTACTGTGTGTGTTATTTTTCTAGACAAATAGTTGACACAGTGATGTTTACTTAAATGATCTGTGTTGACAGTTTTTCATGAATACCACTTTATTATTTATATACTTACTGTAAGGCCTTTATTTTGTCCAAAAGATTGGTCTTCTCTCCGTCTTTTCTCATTTGTCCCAGGTGCAACTAACTGTAGGCTATGAACTGGTTTGCAGGACAGTCTGGTGACATGGGCATCGTGACTGAACTGCACTGGGAACCAGAAATTTGACTATAGTCAGTTATGGATTTTCCACTGAAAACAATAGGATTTGTTGAGAAGGCAAAATTTCC
This sequence comes from Dolichotis patagonum, assembly GCA_004027295.1. NCBI lineage: Eukaryota > Metazoa > Chordata > Mammalia > Rodentia > Caviidae > Dolichotis > Dolichotis patagonum. The sequence continues at coordinate 11,059 of PVJX010043108.1, read as the reverse complement.
ATATGATTTGAGTTATGTGATGTGTTCCATTTAGTTAACCTAGCAAATTATGCATAATGTTACCTTTCTATTTCTCTTCCCTAAAAATTGATGGTAATGCCTTTGATCTTGTCTCATTGTGTCCTCTGCTTCTATATCATCTATGTCTTTATCATTCAGTGATCTTCTCAGCTAATTCTGTTTCCCATACTTCTCTTCTTCAGAAGTGGCACTTAGTTTTCACTAAGCTTTTTGTTCTATAGAAAACTCCCTCCTATGGTTGTTCAAAAGACATGCTTTTATAAAAGGCTTCAATTGAACTCCTGAAATCCACTGTTCTTCCTCCATTCTTTGGTTTAAGAACAAGAGGAAGGTTGGTTCTCTTCCAACACATCTTCTGTAACAAGTTAGTTATAATGACCAGCCTGACCAAAAATAGCTTTCCCTTCCTGTACTGTTCATTTCCTGACTTCTGCTTGCTGGGTGGTGTCATCAGTGTGTGTATGTTTGTCTGTGTGTATGCATGTACTCTGCGTCTATAATTTTTGTATTTGGACGAGGAACAGAAAGCCTGAAATATTTCCTTTCCCTGTAGAGAGTTTTCATTTTCTGCCACAGTTGTTTAATGGGAAGCACTCTTTAAAGCTGTTTCTTTGTTTTCCACTGTGGCTTTTCCAGGTGCCCTTTGTGGAAAGGGCCCAAGGTTCAGAGCATACTGGAGACTGTAATCACATTTTCTGGTCAGTTTTCGGAAACTCTGCCTATATCAAAGGAAGAAAGAGAGACTGTTTACTTTAAAAAGACGAGCACAGTTAGTGAAAAGGAACTTCTCAGTCAGTACTAATCAAACAGGAGGATTCCAAAGTATCTGTGACTCGAGAAAATACGATAATGTCTAGTTTGTAATCAGTTCCGAAAAATAAGTGACATTTCATAAACTGGCTACAAGATACGCAAATTGAGATACATTAACAACACACTGAACTATATTTTAAGTCACATGAAGCATTAAATTAAGATGAATTACTAACTAGAGAGAAGCTAAGAAATGTCAGGGATCTGAAAAGATATTTATTTTTATAAAGGCAATTCTCTATGTAATGCTAATCATTTTCATTTTTCATTTCCTTTCTCCTCCCTCCCCCTCTTTTCCATCCATATCTTGGTCTCCTTTCTCTTGCATTTTTTATTTGGTAGATAATTGTAGCATAGAGTGTTTACATTCCTCTGGTGGAGTGGGTACAGGTACACGAACCATCTTGATTCCTTTTCCATCCACTTTGCTTCCCTTCACTCCCCTCTCCTTCCAGCTCTCAGTCTCCTTCCTCTTTGACAAAGATTCATCTCTCAATGCCATAATCTGAAAAAGAGGAAAAATATTTCATAAGCATTGTTTACAATGTTTAAATTCTGTGTGCTGCTTTGAAAAATTAAAGTTTTATTCTTGTTTTTAGGACACTCTAACATGCTTTTAGAAATATCATTTCTTATTGTTTGGAATATAGACCAAATTTATATGTGATATCTAGGTTATTTTGTTGAGATTCAGATATAATGCATTAAATAAACTATAGAAGTATAGTTCCTTAGCACAGAGGTTATCCATAATTTAAAGCTATTTAAGAAAAGGGAATCAGCAGTAAAATATTTTGACACTATTTTGTTGTCTCAATGTGGCATCTAAAAATGAATCAAATTGAATTTTACAAGCAAGTCATACAAAAGAGATTCACCATACAGTATTTTTTCCTGAAGATAATGTTGATGGGTATTGATTAAAACAGCTAAAAAGGCATAGTGGCCAGTATTGTACATGTGGAATTATCCAGGATCCAGGATCAGGGATGAACTAGTGCTAGACAGAATTAGACTTTTCTGTGGGTGATTCATCTTTTTAAAATTTTTCCCCACTGTTCAAGCTTTAGATGAATTTCTGGTCTTTAACTTACTTTTTATTTCCAAAACCAGTTAAGATTTCTGAGCTTCACCTTGTCTCTTTCATAGAGTAATTACAATCTCCCCAACTATACAGCTAGCTTCATAACCTGTAGTTTCAGGTAAAACAAAGCTAAAACAAAGCTGTTTACCTATTTTACCTCACTGAGGACAAGTACATCTCTAGCATTTAAAATGTATGAAAAGAAGAAAACCATAACAAACTTCTAAAGCATATGGAAATGACTTGGAATCTTCCGGGAAGAAGAAAACTGAAAAATCGTACTCAACACACTTTGATTTAAAACCTTTTATTACAGCAGGTGAATAGAGCATAATTTATAATGATCAATGAGACCTAACCACAAGAATTTTTAGAATTTTTAGGTTAGTCACACTGTTTCCACACAAAAAAGAGGCTCTTAGTAAAAACCAGAATTATACATCAGTTTCTCCAGTGAGTCTTATGCACAATGAGAAGTCATTTTTTTAAAGAAAAATATTGTACAAATATTAAGAAATAATACATGATAAGCAGCCCTGGTCAGGGTAAGACATATGTATAGTTCTTAACATTTGTATAAACATTTGAGAGCCTACTCTCGAAAATGAGTTGCTTTAATAAATAGTTGCAGATATAATTCTATTAACAGTTTCTCAGTGGGAAAAAAATCTATTTTCTATATCTATCTTCATATCTATCACCTTTCTAACCTATTTAGTTCTGTTATTTTGTAAGGAAAAATTTAAGGCTGTGGAATTGACTGAAAAGATTACTGGATGTTTTTTCAGTGGAAATCTCTGAAGCGAAGTTTCTGACATTATCTGTACTATAGAGATAAGCACTTTTGTCTTTAACTAGGCTATGATATAGTTCTACAGTGAAAAACATTAACCTGCAGCAAATTGATAGTGGTGGAAATGCTTCCTCTTTGCAGATGTGCGAATGATTCTTGTGGAGAAGAGACTATAAATCCATGTAAATAAAATTGTCATTTGAACCAGTACCTTACTTGTTCCCTCATAAATATTTTGATCAGTGTTCACATCAGTAATACTTTGCATTTTTTTAAGAAAGTCGTCCTTTGGCAACAGTCTTTGTGGGATCTATTCCCTTTTAAGAGTTAAGATGATTTTGAAAAGTGGGCAACAATGTCAGTAGAAGTAGACTCTTTGGCAATTCTTTATAATAGTTTTTGTAGACGACTAGAAATAGGTGGGAGTATAGTTAGAGATGGGATAGGGCCAAGAGTGCAATGTTGGGAACAAAAAACAAATTTTATATTATGAAAGCCATGCACATATTTATGGGCTCACCACATAAATATCTTTCTAGAAGAAGAGAAAGGGAGTGAGGGAGAGACAAGAGATAGAGACAGAGAGAGAGACACAGAGAGACAGAGACAGAGACAGAGAGACACAGAGAGACAAAGACAAAGAGAGAGACAGAAACAGAGAGACAAAGACAGAGAGACAGAGAGAGAAAACATTTCTTTTCCTGAAACCCTATTTGCTTCTTGATTTAATATTTCTTAAAGCACATCATTTTTTTTTCTTTCCTATAACACATCTTACAGAATTCTTGCAATTTATGCAGAAGATAATTTTATTTTGACATACTGTCAATTTCATTTCTTTCAAAAGAAAATAATTTCAAAACTGATTTTATCAGTGCATATTGTATGCAGGCATGGGAGCTATTACATTTTGCCTCATAAATATGTACAACTGTTATATATTAGTCAAATTTTAAAAAATATTTAGGGGAGATAAAATGTTAACTACCCAGATTTGATCATTATACATTGATCTGGAATGGAATTATGACATTATATCTCATAAATTTTAATTAAAATTAAAAATACATTTTCTCTTAAGCTTCTTTTTCATTTCATTTTTCTTTTATATTGCCTTCTGGAAATTCAATTTATACTGTATTACTAATCAAAACTCAAACCTGACAAATACTTTATCAGTCAAATTTTTAAACATCTGTCTTCTCAGAATACATATTTACCATTTTTTGTGAAGTTCAGCTTCAACTCACAGGGGTGCCCACTGTTTCTTCATCCATCTACACACTATAAAGAACTAAACCATTGATGATTTTTAAAATGTCTCGTCTACTGACATGGGGCTTTCCTATGAGCTAGTAGGGTAGATTATAGGAACACCTGTGATCTGTTGGTGAGATGAGAACTGTGGATAGAGAACAAGGACAGGACGCCAACCCTCAAAGGAGTAAGTGACGGAGATGTGGTCAGTGCTTCCTAAGTAGGAGCCAGAGCTTGTAGCTATAGACCAGGAGAGAGACAGGTTCACAACACGTAGGTCACATTGGTTATACCCTGTCAACCCAGCCTGGTACTAAAATAACATTTTGCTCATCTTCTGTCGCTTTCCTTGGAGGTTTGGCATCCCCTGGTGTGTCTATATAGATGACCATAAATATGTCCAGGGAAGAGACACATAGGAGGGAATCAAAGATACTTTCTCTCCTAAACACAAAGGGTGTAGGACTTCATAGCCATCTCAGGAAATTTATTGATTTAGAAGTAAAATGTTCAAGCAAAGAGGAGTGGAGATTTCATTGGGTAAGAGATATTTGCTCAGTGAAGTTCTTTCATACTTCTTTGCCTCTGCTTTAGCAAGGTTAATTTATTTACAGAACTCATTTCCAAATGCCTACTGCTTACACAGTCCAAGTTGCAAACACAAACCTCGGAAGCAATGCATTCCTCTTTATAGGGAAGTCTGCTCTCAGGTTGGGACTGAAAGAATCTCCTTGGCTCTTCACATTTAGTTTACTGTAGCGTCCACTGCATGATTCATCTTCTGAGCTAAATGGTCCTCACATGCTGGGATTGTGATATCTGCAGTCTTTCTTGACTCAATACTCTGTGATTCAAGTGAATGCCAGATTATTTCAGTCACACATACTCAGGAAAGGTGGGTAAACATATAAAAGTGATAGACTTGATAGGACAAAGGCAGTCAAGAAAGTTGATGAGAGTACCTGTGTTGTCTAACATTGTTCAGACCTCATCAAGTTTTATACAAAACTTTTTTACTTAAAACTACCAGAACTACAGAAAAAAGTTACACACGCATACACATACATATGTACACACACACACACTCTCTCTCTCTCTCTCTCTCTCTCTCTCTTTCTCATTTGAGAGAATATCCTTCTGTACATACAGGCTATGGCAATAAGGTCATAATTTTATAGAATTATAATAAAATAATCAAATTAAGAAATGATATTTATATGATACCATTTTCTAATACAAAATCCATATTCAAGTTTCATTTGTCTCAGTAAGAGCCTTTTTATTCTAACTTTTGTATCTAATCTCAAACACTAGATTACACATTGCAAAGTCTACCTAACTGTAGATCATTTCAGCCTTTCTCTGAATTAAATTAGACATTCTTAAAGAGTACAGGCTAATTGTTTTGTATAAATTCCCTTAGTTTGTGTCCATATGATGGTAGGGTTTTTTTTTTTAAATCAGATTTAAGCAATGACATTTTGGCAGAAATTTTTCTTGTGCAATGAATCCTAAGCACAACATATTTAGAAGTTTTTGATGCTGTTTGGATCAGTATTGGTAATATTAGCTTTGATACATTGTTAGAAATGGATATAGCAATTTCATTCCTCTTATTTCATAAGTATCTTACTGTATCTTCTATGTGAGGAGATACTCTGAGACTATTAAAGTATCTTGTCCTTTAACTAATATTTTAGCAAATTGTTTTAACACTAGTCATTCTTACTAGAATAAATTAATACCATAATCATTGCAAATGATGATTTTATAACCCTTTAATTTCTTTTATATTTAATGAGAGCTCTTCTGTAAAGTAGAACTTTTCCTTTTTGCATTTACCTCTCCTTTCATGCTACTCTTCCTCCTTTCTAAGATAGTCTACTATATTTTGCTATAAGTTTGCTCTTAATTCAGTGTTTTATATCCCATCATGATTGTGGTGATTGTATTTTCCACATGAATTATCAAATTCATCATTTTAATGTTCAATTTTTCCAAATCTGTTAGTAGAGTTTTGATTTATCAAACTGACAATATCCACATGCCTTTTGTTCCAAGTAGCATTCTTTTTTTCTGTTTTTAATATTGGTCTCATTCTTCTCTTTCCTATCCAAAAAATTACACACAAAGATAATGAGTAACTGGGCTTTATTAATATGTGAAAACTGCCTGATGTCCGACTGCAAACATCTCGTTAAATTGTATTAGAGAACATGGCTTAGGTTTAAGGGCGACCTGGAAACTTGTACCACTTATCACAAACATAGAAAACTGTAATTCATTTACATAAAATAAAAGTTTTTTTGAAAAATAACTCTCCCCACTTATTTCTATAATCTCATAGAAGGAGAACTTGTATCTCACAGAGAAGTGAATCATTTAATGTGCTATCTGGAGAATTTAATGTTCTACTAGTGAAATTTGTTTCCAGGGGACTCTTTCCCACCACTGGACCATGAAATGTACTTTGTGGAGCACTATCATAGAGAAATTCCCAGATTCTCTTCTTAGTTTCACATTTACATTCAAATGAAGTGTGGCTAGAATGTCCACCTGAGTTGGAGGTAATTTGACAGTCCATATTGGGGAAAACAATATAAATCTGAGAATAGTAGATAAGTTAATTAAAAATAATTTATTGGAAAGGCATAGCAAATTAAAGGGATTATCCTATGTTCTGATACTTGGGATTTCCTAGAATAGAATAAAATAAATATGAGCAGGTCATTGCTAGTGATTCAACATCATTAGTACTTATGAATATTGTGGATTGCACTGTATCCTCCTGAAAGAAACATCAACATTCTAGTCTCCTGTACCACAAGATGAATAGAGTCATTGTTGGTGTAGTTAGTTAAAATAAAGTCATATTGACCTAGCTTTGACTCAGTCCAGTTTTTTCCTAGAAAAGAATGGCATGAAGACAGAGTCACACAGATATCACATGAAGGTGGAGACAGAAATGTATTTGTAAGCCAAGGATGTCCAAGGATTCTTAGTACAAAACAGAGACTAGAAGATAAAGCAGTATCTTTTGCAGGTTTTAGAGGAAATACAGATATTCTAAAACTTAATTTTGTACTTCTAGAGCTTGGAAACAGTTAATGCTGTATTAAGCCTTTCAGTATATGGTACTTGTTTTTAAGCACTATGTAAATTCCAATAAGTAGCTGCTTTACATTTTTGTGGCTTGAGAATAAACCAGTCAGTAGTTAATTTACTATTAACACTCAACTATTCATAATTCCATATACTCAGATATCTGAATTCTATAATGTGACATGGCTTTCTTTCTGCAGTATCTTATTAGAATTTTATCTGTATGTGCACTTGAGATTCCACTTACAATAGCTCTTCTGATGATTATCTGAGCTGTCCAGATAGCAAAGTATTTTCAGGAAGTGAATTTGATTATTTTCCTCTATATCCATTGTATGATGTATTTCTATATACCAAGGTATATAGAACCAAGGTACTTATTTTCTTATTTTCTTTCCATTTATGTACAGCTGGTGATTGAATCCAGACTTGTACATGCTAGTCATGTGCTCTACCAGTAAGTTATACCACAATGCCATTCAAACACTTTGCATGTATCCCACAGAAAGATATACACTTGACATTGCAAAGCAATACCCACACTTGTATGCATTTATATTTTGATAAAAGTCACATGCCTCTATTAGCTTTAAAACGTAAATATTTTCTATTCTATTGTATTTTTAAAATGATGGTACCCATCCTTTAAATGAATTTCATACTAATTATTGAATAAAAACCTACAGTTTTTTCTTTTGTTGTGTTTTGCTTAAAACCTCTGAACTCTACTTTCCAGAGAAATTTCAACTAATCTATATGTGACATTCCTTTTTATTCTCCATCATAAACACAAAAAGGTATATGACGTGGAGATAAGAATAACTGAGAGTTTGTAACACTAACCATTCCTCAAAAAAGAAATCAACTATGATCTTTCAATTTAGAATGAAATACTTAATCTCTAAAAACTATTTTCTAATTATTTAAAGATTAAAATCTATATTAAATTATTGCTCCCTAAAATTCCCAGAAACTAAGCATTTTTTTGCATGGAATCCTTTGCATGTGAAACTTAGATTATTCATTACCACTCTGTTTCTTGGTTATTTCTAACAATTACTTAATTTCCTGCCTAATAATATATATTTATTGCCAAGAATGTAGCATACAAGTCCATCCCACTATCTAAAGAAGGCTAACTAAAGGTATCATCTGGGATCAATTACTCAAGCATGAAATTATATTTTACCAGCTATCTTCAAGGATGTCATTAATTTACACTTCCAACTCTCTAAGGGGAGGCTGGCCATACAGTATATTTTATTTAGTATATTAGTTCATCATCAGGCTTTTTTGTGGTGAATTTAAAAGAGACCAATAATTCCCATTTTAAAATTACCTGGGCTATCTATAACCACTGTGACCATACTCCGTAGTTTAGAATCATAAGCCTTACATAGTTATTTCTTTTATGTTGGCTTTCAACTCTGTGCAGAGCTAGGTAATTTTCCTTTCTTAGTGACATGAGCAAGTCTGTGAATGGTTATGAGCTTTAATTTTCAAAGATCTCGAAATCCTTAAAGATCCAAGAACTGTTGAAAATTGACAATACAGGATAAAGGTACTCTGAACAATTTTTGTAAAATAATCTGACATTATCTAATCTTGGAGATTTTGCTCAAAGTCTAATTAAACAAAGGTTATGGAAGACTGCTGTTAAGATTTACATTTAAGTCTCCACAAAAGACTCATGCATCAAAGATGAGATTTTTGGCAGATGACTGGATCATAAGCTCTCTAAGTTCATGAGTGAATTGACCCACTGATGAGATAATAATTTGATGGCATACTTGGGAGGAACTGAAACAGGAAGTGGAGTCTGCCTAGTAGAAGGGAGGGGGTCATGGACACATGACCTTGGAAGGTACATCTTATTCCTGGCCTCCACTCTTTGGCTCTTTTCCTTTCTCTCTGCTTCCTAGATGCTATGAAGTGGGCAGTGTCGGTCTGCATTCCCTTCAGTCCTAATGACGTGGCTCATTCAGACCAATAGAGGTGGAACTAGCCAACCATTGAAAGGGGCCAAACACATTCACTGGAAGAAAGATAGTCTCTTTAATAAATGGTGCTGGAAAAATTGGCTATCCATATGCTGAAAACTAAAACTAGACCCATGCCTATCACCATGTACTAAATTAAAGTCTAAGTGGATCAAAGATCTAAATATTAAAACAGAAACACTAAATCTGTTGGAAGACAAAGTAGGTATAAATCTTGAAGACATAGGGGTAGGTAGAGAATTCATGCACAAGAATCAAACTACATGGGAAATACTTCCTAGAATCAATAACTGGGATCATGTCTTATTAAAGAGTTTCTGCATGTTGAAAGAAATCTCCCACATAGTAAAAAGAAAACCCACCAATTGGGAAAAAAATCTTAGTGAACTGTCCCTCAGACAAAGGACTTCTATCTAGAACATATAAATCAATTTTTAAAAAAATCAGACCCCTGAAATTCAAAGACCCAATCTAAAAATGGGCATCTGAGATGAATACACAGTTCTCAGATAAAGAAATACAAATGGCAATTAAATACATGAAAAAGTGCTCAGCATCATTAGAGAAATGCAAATTAAAACCACTCACTCCAGAAAGAATGGCCAGGATAAAAAAAACTACCAACAACCAATGTTGGAGAGGCTGCAGGGAAAAAGGAACTCTTCTGCACTGTTGGTGGGAGTGTAGACTGGTGCACTATGGAGGTCAGTCTGGAGATTCCTAAAAAGGCTGGGATTGGAAGTCCCATTAGACCCAGCTATTCCACTTTTGGGCATATTCACAGAAGAATTGAAAATACCATATTACAGTGATATATGTGCATCTATGTTTATAGCAGCACAATTTGTAATAGCCAGATCTTGGAAACAACATAATGCCCATCAACTGAGGAATGGATTAAAAAAAGGTGTGGCATTGTTATACAATGGAGTATTACTCAGCTATAAAGAATGATCACATTGAGATATTTATAAATAAATGGATGCAACTTGAGACCATACTCATAAGCGAAATAAACCAAACTCACATGTGTAAATAACATATAGTCTCCCTAGTATAAGAAATGGTTAGAGTACATAAGACTTTATGGTAATCATGGTTTCCCATTATATTGCTTTGAAGTCTTATAATGTTTTCATTCCTTGGTTGGATTGGTTATATTTTGTTTTGATTTGATTTGATTATGTGTGATGGTATGAACAGCTATTTTGAAGAAAACAAGACATTATGGCAGCCATTGCTGATTTACTATCATCTTGCTTTGAAGTCCTATCATGCTTTTGTTCTTCTGTTTTGCTTGGTTCTATCCTGTTGTGTCTTATTAGATTTTATTGTGTGTGATGGGATAAGCAAATTTTTTAAAGAAAATGAGATATTATATTAGCCATTGTTCATTTCCTGTTATTTGGTTTTGAATGTCCTGTAATGCTTTCATTCTCTTGAATGGTTTTATACTATTTTGTTATGTTTGATATTATTGTGTGTGAAGGTATGCTCAATTATTTCAAAGAAAAGAGACATTATGGTAGCTACTGTTGATATCCAGTTGTCTTTTTGTGAAGTGCTATGTTGTTTGCATTGTTGTTCTCTTCTGCTTTATTCTCTTTAAAAAAAAAAAGAAATTCTAACGTCATGAGCTAAAGTAAATCTTTCCTCCATTAATTTGGTCACAGTGACATAAATTTGGCTAACACTATTATCAACATGGACTGTAATCTATTTATTTCATTAGCTTTAATTAAAGGAAATTATAAGATGAAAATACAAAGAATTCGCCTTCACACTGACAAGGGGATATCCGCTAGCTATCATGCTCATTATCTTTTGTATTCAGCTGAATAACAGTGAAAAAATATTTCCTTTAGTGCTCCAAGTGCTATAACTGTTAATATTTTTTCTCTTGTTATATGTAGTATCTGTATTTGAATGAATAACTCTGTGAACACCCTATTGTAGGAAATGAGATTCTGCCAAATTTGGGGTTCATAA
>PVJX010043107.1:0-13822 GCA_004027295.1 Dolichotis patagonum | reverse complement strand
CTGAAGATGACAAGATTCACTAAGATACCCACTCTGGTTTGATTATTATTTGCTTTTGAAGTCTTATAATATCTCCAATGCTTCGTTTTTATTAATGTTGTTATATACTGCGGAGACATCATGGTAACCATTGTAGATCACCTAGTATTGTGGTTTTATGTGACTTTTCTGCCTCATGCTTTTCTAGGAATTGTTTTGTTTTATCTTGATTTGTTTTGTTTTTCCTGCTAATACAGAAATGATAGATATACATGTAGAGACTCATGCATGTGTAGAGCTTATAAACAGTTTACGAGAACCAACTATATAACACATGTTGAAATGAACAACTATTTTGAAGAAAAAGAGACACTACAATACCCAGTGCTCATTCCATAATGTCATGATGTGAAGTCCAGCAAAACTATCACTTTTTGTTCAAAGTGATTTTAGCTTGTTTTGTTTTGTTTAAGTTCAACACACATTAAGGTATGGACAGGTGTTTTGAGGAAAATGAGAGACACTATGACAGCCATTCTTGGCTTCCCTAATGTCTGGTCTTGAAGACCTGAAATGCCCTCCTTGTCCTGCTCAGATCAATTCCATACTAGGTTGTTTCAAGTGAATTCCCTGTATGTGACGATATGGACAACTATTTGGAAGGAAACAAGAGTCAATATGATAGAGAGTAAATATCTACAATTGTCTAGTTTTGAAATTTTTTTTCTATTACTTTGCTTCCTTGTGATCCACTTTGCTCTGTTTTGTTGTGTTTAATTTTACCCTTTTGACATAATTGCATGTATATCTGAGTGGGTAAGATGGATGACCATATTGCCGGTTTTGTCCGATCGTGGAGCAGAACTGTTAACAGTGTCACTGTTTGAATATCTACTTTACATGTTTTAACTTTGCAATTTGAACAACTATTTCCAAGAAGTCAGCATGTAATTTTTCAAGTAATAATTTCTTAGGTTTTTTTGTTGTTGTTCTTTTCCTTTTTTCCCTGGAATTCTGTATTGTTGCTACCTTCTATTCTGTTTTGTTTTTTCTCTTTAAATAAAATAATTTAAAAAAAAAAAAGAAAGAAACTAGTCTGGAGATCAATGATAGTAAAGCTCTCAGAACAGTACGCAGACTTAAACCACTACACTGAATACTTACACAGGCCTAAGATGGAAAACTCTGCTACATCTATGGTAGCACAGTAAAAAATAAAAATAAAAAATAAATTTTAAAAAAAGTATTTCTGAAGTAATTCTGTATTCTTATGAAACAATAAGAAGTTAGGAATTTGCAAACTGATAAAGGAAGGAGACAGCAAATAGCTGGTAAATGATATCATAAAGCACACATCACTTATCCAAGATAGGTTCTATCACAGACAAAAACCTATGCAATTTTAGTGCCTTTGTAAGTCTTTATGAGTCAGTCCTCATCCATAACTGCATAGAGGAACCTGTGACTGCCCAACTCTAAATGTTTAACATTTATTCTGTTTGTATTGCTATGTGAAAAAAACAAAAAAACCTGCAGCAGCCAGTTTGGAAACAAAATAAGCCAAATATGTTTTTTAAATGATAGTCTAACCTCATCACCAAAAGAGATATTAACAATTCTAGACAAACATTAGGCAACTAAGTCTAGGGATATATAAAAATTGCATTTAGACCAGAAAAGTAAGGCGCTTTTAGTGCTACAAAAATCAACTTATGTTAATTCACACAGTGACAGATTAAAGAGGGAAAGGTAGATCTAAGTAGATGTAGAAAGCCTTCCATGAAAATTAACACTAATTTCTCTTTTCAGGTGTGCAAAGCACACGGACAAGCTGAAACAACAAAGGAGGCAGCCTGAACAGAGGGGCTAATCTGGAGCAATCTGAGCAGCGACAGTAACATGAGGATGAAATTGGGCTCTCTTGCTCTGAACAGAGATGTCACTTCCTCTCCTTTTCATATGCTTTGTAACTGTGTCACAACTTCTCTACACTTAAACGGCATCTGATATGCATGTTAGAGAACAAAAATAATGATACAGTCACATAAAAATTATCAGAAAAAAAGAAAATATTACATTTATTTTAAAAATTTCTCTTGGATAGCTGAGAAAAATTGCTAAGAGATTTAAAGAGGAATATCACAAGAAAACCCAAAACACAAAAGGTCTACAAACATACCAAAACATGCTTGGCTTATAGAAAACATAAATTAAGGATACAAGAAACCATTTTTATCAACCAGATTGACAAAAACTTTACGAATATGCAGAATAACATAGTTGTTATATACTGCTGTTTGAAGTAGCCCAATCATTTCAAAATAAATAATTCTGTACTTATGAAGTTGAACATGGGCATAATTTACCCCCAGTAAGTCCACTGTCAAGTGTATACCGGGGAACTCTTCACACACATGACCAGGAGAGATGTGTATAGGGCACAGCATTATTCATAAACAACAAGGAGGCACGGGAGCAGACAGGAAAGAATTTAAAAGTCCTTTGACAAGGAAATGGATAACCAAAGGTGCTAAATTTATGCATATGGCGTTAAATATAAAGCAGTGAAAATATCTCAACTCCAGTTGCATATAAGCCTCAAAAACCTGTCTCATAAAAGGACATTTTTTGTGCAAATCTTAAAGACTATGCTAATACATGATAATAAAAGTGAGTGCCACTACCGGGACACATGCGCAGTGCAGTTTTGAAGAAAAGCAGGTCAATGGCATTTTAGAGACAGGACAGGGACGGCCCCTGGGGTGCGTTTAGGGCACACATGACTTCACAGTCAGGACAAAGCTGTTTTCCTGAGAGGGAAAACAGCTCGTACTGTTTATTTTCTGTGTCCTAGCTTCCCTATCCTTAAATGTCATATACATGTAGCAATTATTAGAGAATAAAAAGCAATGATGACATAATAATAAAAATGATCAAAAAAAAGAAAATCTCTAACATATACATATATGTGTAACTAATGCTGGAGAGAGCACAGATGTCTTCAGATACCAGTTATTTGCCAGTATTAACCAACCAGCAGTCTGAGGGCCCCATTCCAGCTCCCCTACCTGGAAAGCCCCTCTGCCACATTCACAGGCTCCTCCCTGCCCCGGACCCACTCCATGCTTCCCAAGGCAACCTGCAGGACCACCTTCCCCCACGCCTCCATCTCCCACCCCTGACAGGGACACTCCCATCTGTCCTAGCTGAGTTGATTAGCCTGTCTTCTTTTTTGTCCTATAATTCTTATCATTACCCAACAGGCCATACAAATCTACATGGCTCACACTGACTTCCCTGCTTCCTCACTGAGTGTAGGCTGCTGTACTCTAGGCAGTGGTGACCTGGGATTGGACTGCAGGTCCCTGTGGGTGACACCCTACTTCATCGAACAGCTGGACACAGAGGGTCACACAATCCCCTTCTTTCGTTTCATTAATTTCTCTTTCTTTTAATATATAAAAAGGTTTGCCACAGCCTCAATCAGACAACACGAGCCAAATTAAAATCTGGGTGGCCCAGTACTGGTGTCACAAGGCTTGAATGGTTCTTGCTGTAACTATGAAATTACATCACAACTAGTTTCAACAAAGGCCAAATCACATACTAGTCAATGTTAAGGTCAAGCTAAATGGTAAATAAATGATGAACAAGCCATTACCATGTGTATATAAATGATCTTTCGTAATTTACAGACATCGATGTACCCCACGACATATACCGCAAACAAGGAGGCAACCTGAAATTTAAAAAGACATGCAATTAAAAGGAAAATCATACATTTAAAATGAATATCTATAAGGATAAAGATTTTGTTGTTTCAAATTGATTTATATTTATACAGAAAGTGAGTTCTTTAGTTATCTTTTTATCACTTTATTATCAAATATGGTCAATATAGTAAGATAGCAAATCCTGGCGGATTTTCCTCTCCCAAACACACCTATCTCAAGTACTCACAGGAATTATCTGCTTTATAGATTAACTAAAACAAATCATTTTAATATCAGGTTGACTCTGAGGTCAACATGTACAATTAAAAGTACATAGTCCAAAAAATAGATGAAAATTACTAAAAGTACACAGTCCAAAAAGTAGATGAACGTTACTAATAATAATTGAAGAAGTATAATGCCTTCTTATTGTTAATCTAAATATTTTATATTGTAATCCAAATATTGTAATCCTTTTTTTTGGTCTTCTTTATGGTTTGAGAAATTTGTAATCCCACTGAAACATTATTGGAATTCTGGTGAGTTAATTTCAATCTACCACATACAGTGCAACCCACGGCAAGAATAACGACACCAAGACACATTCAAAGTTATGGGCAGCCAAAGGGTCCTGAGTCCTGTCCCAGAGAGGACACACAGAACAAAGGCCTTGTTCAAAGGCATCATTTAACTCATGATGAAGGGAGTAGTTCAAGGATGACTGAATGGTGGGAATTACGAGTAACATGAGCTGAGCTGGCTAGGTAGAGAGAAAGCACTTCTGCAATATGCAGGGAGAAGCATATGCAGAAAGACTAATCTGCATAAATTGACTGAGGTAGCATTTGAATGATTTACAAGGCTGCTCTTTCAGTTTGTGATAGGTAAACTTTTGTGCCCTGGAAAGTCATAGCCTCTCATCTTGAGACTTGAAACCAGCTGACATTCTTGGAGCTATGTGGCTCTGCCATGCCATTTGTGATCAACCGTATAGAGGGAACACGGCGAGGAAACAGGAAACTGTCAGCTGGCTTCAAGGATTACGTATCAGTACCTTAGCTAGCCTTATCTGTAGTGCTTAGAGCCAAAGGAAGGGAGATGGAAATAGCATAGCCAGCTCTGTACATATTAGTACATGCTGACAGGGTTTGGTTTAACTAATGCTGAAGCAACTGTTCTGCATTCAAGGGGAGTTGCCCAGGTCGTCTCCTACGGCTTGTGTCTAGAGGTCTTCACAAAGCCTCACCAAGCCATATACAGGGCTTTCTCAGAGTGGCTGGATATTGAGCCTGTGATTCATTCAGGGTATAATGCTAGGATTAAGGGTGCTAGGATTAAGAGTGGGTAGCTACTAAGTTAGTCCACTGATTGGTTTGGCACTGCCCTAATCTCGGTATTTTGGATACAATATGAGGGACAGAAAGAAGCTTGTCCCTTGCTTGCTTGTTTTGTTACCTTCTGCCTGCTATGAAGTGTTTCTCCTCTGTGATGCACATCTGCCATGTCACCGTACCTTGGAGTTAGCAAATTATAGACTGAAACCTCTACCAACTCTGAGAAAGTTAAACCTTTCCCCGTTTAACTTTGAGTATCAAGTACTTCTTTTCAGCAGCAAGAGGAAAAACTCTAAGACAGTAACAGTAAACTCAAAAATAATTAGGCAATGCATATTTGTATAAAACTTAATTTCTGCTTCTTAATTATTATCTGCGAGTATCTCCATTAATATTCTCTTTCATTAATGTGACTACTCAGGCATCAGTGATAATCAAATTAAGCAAATTTCCAATTAGAAGGACTACTTTCACTAGGAAGGTATTTTTAATTTTCTTTCCCATTTTGGAGAAAACTATGTTATTTATTAAGAACCCTAAGAGCACTAGAATGATTTGGATGAATCAACTAATGCAATGGTGACACTGTGTCTATTATAAAGAAGCAGCATGCAGACAGTGCCTCTTTAGCCTTGTTCACAAAGAAAGTCACTGAGACCAAACTATAGGAACTACAGGAACAGAGCATGGGCACACTGCACAATAGAAAGATACTTGAACAATAATTTAAGGTTCCATTTACCCAGCTTCCTATCTCCAAGTAATATAATAAATTTTATCATTAGAAAGAAAAATCACAAACTGTCCCTTCTTCTATCAGCCATGGGCAGAACTGCATTGCTTGGGGTGACCAAGAGTAATTGTGTGTGTGTGAGGGGGGTGTTGTTGGCAACATGAGACCCACAGAGTGGCAAAATACAACCTCAAAAAGAAATCAAAGAGCAGGATATCTCCTGCATTGGAAGCAAAGGCAAGACCCCTTTCCACCCCTGAGGCTAAGCAATACACCACACCTAAAGGCAGAATCAGAGAGGATTGTGCATTAACTTAAACCAGAAATGGACTTAAAACATCAGACTAAGACAAAGGACTCTAAAGGGTAAGATCAAAGGAAGAAGTTAGCACATACTAAGCCAATTTCTAAAAAGCAATGATAACCAGTTGCCTGACTGACATCTAAGTAACAGGTATTGTGTTAAGAGTCTTACACCTCATCTGATTCTATAGCACAAGTTCTTTTACTTCCCCTATTTCAGAAATGAGAAAGGTGAAACTAAAAACAGCTAACAGAAGCTATGAACAGTTAGCTCTCAAATCCAGCTCTGACTTCACTTCTGAAGCAACACATTTAAAAGAATATTTAAAAAACAACTCATAAGGCTAAGTAAAATAAATCAGACACAGAAGGTTAAATATTGCAGTTTCTCTTATGTGAGAAGTCTGAAGGATAAATAACGGAAAAAGCAAAATAGAAAATCAACACTAGGATACTGGAGGTGGAGTGTGAGGAGATGGGAGGGGAAGAGCAAGGAAAAGGATTAAGATGTTACAGTGCAGGTACCAGTTCCCACAATGATGCATTAATTATGTATCACAAGCAAAAAAGGGAGAAATTATTTTAAAAATAGCATCCTAAAGTTAATGATTAAAAGCCAGCAATTTCCTTCTTTAAAAAAAAAGCACTGATCAATTGCTTTGTATAGCCATGTCTGGCATAAAAGAACACAAACAGAATCAGCAGGGAGGGGAGGTGAACACACAGCATCATCCCTGTCCCCAGTGGCTGCCTTCTTTTATGCTCCTCTACTGGCTGAGAGGCAAGCGCTCAGGACAGACACACGGACTGGTGGCAGGAGGCACAGTGACATTGGAACACATTAGGTATTTATCCCACTATCCTGTGCAGGTTTATCCTACATGGGAGGCAGTGGGGTGCCAGTCATAAAACAAACACATTTTGATTGTAATACTACAGCACAGTGAAGGGAAATAGTTAAAGTTTCACTACCAGGCCCTTTTTAAGCATGATGACAAATGCTAAGTAACGAAGATGAGCACTGTTACAAATATTAGTCCAACAAATGCATTCTACTAAGTAAATAACTAATATATATTCATAAATAAATCTTATATATTTCCCTATACTGAACTCTTTAAAAGCATTAACTAGAAAAGTTTTAGGCTTAAATCAATTAATAGCTTACTTATTTTATATGAATGATTTAACAAGGTTAAACATTCTAAGCTAAAATCATTTTTAAAATATGATCACCTCACCTGGGTTAGCAGCACAAACTGAGCAAACTGCCATGGAAGCATGAAGAATACATTGGAAATGCAGAGTGCAATTAGGCTTCCTCTGTAAAGTTTTGTAGCCCTTGAAAAGACAAAATAAGTATCAGTAAGTTTATCTACAAAACAGTCTGGCATGGCTCCAAACTGCTGCCAATCAGGATACCAAATAGGGTCTGGTTATAACATACACTGAACATAAACCAAACCAGTGGATTAGAAGTTACACCTCCCCACACTCGGCTACAATATTTTCCTATGAAAAAATGTAAAAACTTAGCACACTCACAGGGAGAGGAAGGACAACAGTTCAGTACAATCACTGAATTATAAAACTTGTATGTCGGTGAACTCATAATGAAACTTTTCAAATGATTCAGTACAGTTGGGACTGTAGAAGACCACCTGGACAACTCTCCTTGAATACAGAGCAATCACCTCCACTTTGGCTAAACCTAGCCCTGTCTCCATGTACTGATATGTGTGGAGCTGGCTAAGCTATTTCCTTTTCCCTTCAACTGGCTTTAAGCAATTAACTAGGGCTAGCTGAGGCACTGATGAGTAATCTTTGAAGACAGCTGACAGTCAACTATTTTCTCACCTCAGTGTCTTCCCTCTAAATGGCTGAGCCAAGTGTAATGGCAGAGCCACATAGCTCCAAGGCTGCCAGCTGAGTTCAAGCCTCAAGATAAGAGGCTATGATTTTACCAGGGCACAAAAGTTTACACATCAGAAACTTAAGCAACAGCCTCCTAAACATTAAATGCTACCTCAATTATATGATGTGGACTGGGCTTTCCACATACACTTTTCTCTGCATACTGCAGAGATGCTTTCTGGCCTCCTAGCTAGCTCAGCTCACAGTACTCATGTAATTTCTGTCTTTCTCACAGTCACTCACCTTTCCAGCCACTCCTTTCCTCATGAATTAATAAAATCCAGGTTAGGCCCTGTGTCAAGGCCTTTGTTCCGTGAACCCTTGTTTGGACCAGGCTCAGGAACCCTTGGCTGCCTTTGGATGCCCAAACCATCTTAGTGTCTTTATGCTCGCTGCGGGTTGCACTGGAGGTGACAGATTAAAATTAATTCACCAGGATTCCAGTAATGTTTCCATGGAATTACAAATATAAATTTCCCCAATGGCAAACAGGATGGAAAAGGAGCCTCTATAGGAATAAGATCTCTACCAAAACCATCACAGGAAGTGGTGCATTCTAAGCAGTAAGTCACACATAGGTTAAGTTCTGCAGCACTTCATATCCAGAGGCAGGCAGCTGGAGGAGATCTGGGAGCCTTGGAACGAAGGCTGGCCTTGTCCTGGTGGGACAGATGGGGCAGGAGGAGGCTGAGGCATGGCTCACTCCTTAGCTGGCTTCAGAGGTGTCATGACTGTGTGGGGTGAGGCGGTTACTTTTCTCCTCAATCTGTGAGTCAGAGAAAGCCCCTAAACACCTGCATCTTTGTGGAAGTGTAGTGTGCGTGTTAACACCCTAAGATACAGGCAGCACGAAGGACATAAGGGATGCTCCCGAGGGTTACTCACAGGGCCTGAGCACCCAAGGAAATATCTCTCCTCACTTTCTGCAGTACCCCCTCCCCAGAAGACTACCTCTCTCTGCTACATGAACTGAAACAAGCATTCTGACCACCTTCACAATGGGGTCTCATGTGCACGACTATCTCATGCTACCCAATGGAATGAGTCTTGCATGTATCACCAGTAGTTCCAGACAGCAGAAATTTGTTAAACTACCAGGAACCTATTAATGAGTTATAAAATAAAAGAACTAGGTGAAACACAGCGTTCTTCAATGGAGACACAGAATGTGTATGAGAACGGGTTTCGCCCTGTGAAACCTCCACGGCAGTTATGTGCTCAACAGATATACGCATGCAAACAGGTGGCCATGTTATAACATTTGTTTCTTATAGATCACAGGCAAAAAGTTTGAAATCTGTCAAGAGGAAAGTATCTCTCTACTGCTTCTGAATATTAAACATGATTTTGTCTCATTATTAACTAAGATCTTAGAATAGACCTGAGTACTAATTGCAGTTAGCCATAGAAGGACTAAAGGGAGGGAGGAATCCAGCTGGTGAGGGTGCCAGGAATCCAGCAGGGTCCACGGCAAGAGAAATGGAAGCACAAATATTGATGAGAACATCAAGAAAGACCTAAGATTGTGCTGGCATTTGATGATTTTTATAAAACCACATCTCAGAAACACTTCTAAGTCAAAACTAGACAAAGCCAATTTGCTGAAATGAAATAGTCTGCTACTTCATAAATGATTCCCCTCTTTAAAACAAGTACCCTCACACTGCGTTCATGTCAACACAAGGGCTTCCAGGCCACCAGGCCACTTCCCACCATCTCCTAATACCTAGATTTTCCCGGGCAGGAAGAAACCAAGGACTCAAAGAAATGGCTACTCTTCCACAGGAGGGGCCTGTGATAAAGACGAACCTCAGAAGATGGAGATGCGTTTCAGAGAGTAGAGAGTGTCCCCCCAGAAGAAAAACAGACAGAAATGACTTTACCTCCACTGTCACAGGGCACGCTTCCCATGGTAAGTCACACCAGGCACCACAGTGCCACACTACACCAGGGAGCCAGGCATCCAGGAACAAACTAGAAAGATGCCTTGGGACGGCAGGGAACTAGGCATGGAGAAAGCTGCACAGCCAGAGGAGGATAGAAACACAGGGAGTGAAGAGAACTCTGGAAAATGGCCCCTAAACCTCAAACGTCCCATGAAGTTTTCAGTGAGAAAAGAAAAGAGAGAAAGGGTGAGGTGGATGATGTCACATGAAAATAACAATGAACTGCTGCAGGTGGAAGCAGGCTTGTTGTACCCCTAGCACTGTGGGAGGCTGAGGCAGCAACAGGGAAAAACTATACAAGAGAAAATCTTCTTTTTAAAATTTTGGTCTTTAGAAACTGCCTAGCTCTGTAACTGTTTTGTGGTTTTGAAACTGCTTTCTTGACCCCTGTAACCACGAGAACATGATCAACATACAGGATGCCTGACTGTCCCATCGTACCAAGCTTTATGAACTGATGATCATTAATCTACCCTTGTAACTGAAGGTCTCACCCTGCTAGCTAACCAGAAAGAACTGCCAGGCAGTTCCGTCTCACCTTTGAACCTCACGCTTAGGCATCATATGAAAGCTTGAGCAGCTCACATCAGTCCCCAAAGAGAGATGCACACAATCTGTCTACTGTCTGCCTGATTCTGGTAAAACCCACAGGGGCACCCCAGTTAGTCAGTCCATCAGTCCTGCTCAATTCAAGCAGAAGAACAGCTTGACCAACTGTTGTTAGTTAAGGCCACACTCAAAGGTAAGAGGGTTAAAATATTTAAACTTTGAGTGTCTGCTGAATAGATATGTAAAAGAACAGAACAGTGTAAACAATAGGCCATTCCATCTGTGCAATAAGACCGGGAAGCACTGGTCTCAGTGGCTGATGGGGCTCTCACCTACAGTTCCATGGTGATCAACATATGACATAACAAAGGCCTTGCATTCTCCTTAACAAAGTCGTGCCTAAGTCTCCACAAGGGGTGCAACCCAGCAGGCATCTGAATAGTCTCTGAGGGGTACCCACCCTTTGTCTGTTGTGTCATCATTCAAGGGCATACAGCACCACAGAGAGACAGAATGGGAACTAATCAGTTAAAACCCCGAAGTCCCTGACTGCAGGAAAAGGAGCTTTTACAGAATTAAAAAGAAAACCAAACCATTCACTGCAACTCAAAATAAATAAATAAATAAAATAATAAAATAATAAAATGGGAAAAGAGGCACATTCTTCTGAGAATTCTACCTTGCCACCCTCGTTGGCTGCTGCAGTTGCTGTCAACACCTACAGCTTCACTCCCGGCTCCCAACTCATCTATTTCCAGCCAACTGAATTAGTTCCAGCTAGCCATTGCCAGCATTGGGCTACAGAGGCCCTCCTTCAGAGCCTTCTAGTTATACCCTTATCCTGGTCAGATGGTAAAATCTAACATCACCTGGGGTGACTGTCAGCAATTCCTTCTGAGTTTCACATTTTGACTGTGGAAAAACTGGACTGTCAGCCATGACAAATGAGATGCACCCTGTTGGGTCTGAACAGATAGAACAGACCAAGGTCTATCAAATTGGGCCCCTGAAAGCCCGCAGTCATTGCAAAAGTTGAGGGCAAACTTGACTTTCCTGGTAGACAATGGAACAAAACTCTTTGCCTTCAAAAGTTTCCCCTGTCAAAAAGTTACCATCACCAGGGAAATTGGAACTCCTGCCTCTCACTTATTCTGCCAGTCACAAACCTGCAGCATGGGAGGGCATCTCCTTTGCACCAAGTCAGTCATCCTCTTTGTTTAACCCTGCACTTTCAAATTTGACTGTTTTCCTAGAGAAAGATGATGCCTGCATCAGCCTGCGACAGATAATCGCAATTCTAAAGTTCTGAAAGCTACCCCTACACCTTTTTTGAACCGTTCTAGATTTAAAAGATACTTAGCCCTTTTAACTGGGAAGATCCTGCGATAAATGGCCACCTCAGTTGGGACTCAATTGCCTCAAGGGATTAAGAACACTCCCACTATTTTGGGGGAAGCTCTAATAACACATTTGGCCAAGCCACTGGCACCTTTTTTCTGAGGTTTCTCTGTCCCTTCCAGCTCTGTTCTGGTCCCCTGAGAAAACAGTACAGACTGTCAAACTGCTAAAATATACTTCCACCCATAAAGTCAGTTCAAGATCTCCAAACTGCCAATGCAGCCATGGTTGCCTTCCACATATGTTGCTTCTGTCTTCTACCACCCACAGCCTGCTGGTGCACCTGCTTGTACCTAAGAATGTCCTCTTCTGCCTTTGACTGGCTCCTGTTAGCCAGCTGCAACTGACCTGGACTCAGCCTACCAGAGGTTCAAAAACTTGTTTGTCCTCTTTGGAGAAGCCCTCATGGCTGACCATGCTAGTTTCCTAGAACAACCACCAAGCTGCCTGCAGAAAAAACACAAAAGCTCCACCACAATATTTGGCAGAAACTGGTTACCAAAAAAAAACTTCACAAATTTCTTAGAATTGTTGGCTTCTATAAAATCTGTATCCTTGAGTTCACAGAAACAATGATGTTTACTCAGACTGTCAGCCCCTGGGAACACCAAGTGGCCTACCTGTGAAAATACTTGGCCACTGTCCTGATCAAAAAGCTGACAAGCTCACCTTAGGCCAAGACATAACTGTTCAGGTGCCACCTGCTGCCCTAGACCTCACCCAGTACCAAGGACTCTGACACAAAAACCCCTGCCTAAATCTTGTGGTGATAAAACCTCTCAATCTTGCCACATACCTGCCCACACAGCTGAGCCCAACCGACCATGATTGCCCTGGCATTGTCTGATAAACTGTTCTCAAGCCAATCACATTTGAAAAAATAAACCCCCTGACAGATGCTGAGTACACCCTGTTTATGGATGCAAGTAGCTCTGTTAGAAATGGAGTTCAACAGGCTAGATATGGTGTGGTCACATTGGACAAAGCTATTTTGGCCAAAGCTCTCCTGTTAATGTTTCCTGCTGCTGTTTGAAAATCTGCCACCAACGCAAAATAATTCAATTAAGAGGCCTAAGTCCCCTCCCACTGACTGAAATATCAACCCCAGCTACAAAATCTTTACCGGTATTCCCAGAAAATCAGAGCCAGATCTGTCCCCCCACCATTTGTTCTGCAAGCTCAAGCTGCTGTCCTGCAGCCAGCTCAGGCTTCAATGTCTGTGTCACTGACCCTGTTCTCATGCATTATAGTGGACTCTCCCAATTTAAAGATACACAGATTACCAAAAAACCCATAAAACTACATACAGCTTTTAACCAGTTAAAAGAACAGCTGTATCTGCAGACATTCCTGCACACACATATAACCCAGGTACATACTAACTATCTCTACAAGTTTCAGAAATTCAGCCTTAGATCCGCTAAAAAATTTACCTGGACAGCTCCTACAGGCTCACTCTAAAGGGACGGTGCAATAAAGTTTTGCTCCTATCACTCGGGACACTGACGGGTCAATGCACAGCTGAAGCCTGAGGACAACATTCACGGGATTGCAAGTGTGAGTGCTTGTCCCAGTTCTCTCCCACATGTACTTGATATTGTGTTACTCAGTTTGGTTCTTGCTCCCTATCCTCTTACTAACAATAACCTTTGCCCTGGCCTTGTGGACAGTTGCTCCAGAGGGATGAAAAGACAACCCGTAAGACCTTTCCTTACTCTTTAGAGTCTTGTTAATCGGACTTGATATTGTAAAGTGTCTTCCTCATCTAAAATGCCTAGGGCTATCAATTATAATTTTAAAATGTTTGTTGTTACTAATACGCTGACATTTAATGTTAGGGTCTGAATTCTTTGTAAGGAAATTTAAAAAAAAAAAAACAGCCCCAGCATTGAAAAGGGTTTTCTGAGGAAGGACAAGAGGGAAAAATGAAAGGGAAAACTAAGACAAGAGAAA
>PVJX010043106.1:0-13832 GCA_004027295.1 Dolichotis patagonum | reverse complement strand
GATTTTTAACCCCTTGTGCCAGTAAGCTCACGGGAGACACTGACTTATTCTCTACTTGGCATGCCTGTGGCTCACTTGTGCTGCCTACCAGGAAAGATGGCTCATTGCTTTCTTGGTCAGTCCCCCAAGTTCCAGCATGGCTAATCCTCAGGAGACGCTGACTTGTTCATTCCCTGGTGCACCTGCCATTTGCTTGCGCCACCTACTAGGAAGGATCCAGAGCATTTTATTGAAGGCTTTTGTGTGTGTGTGGATGGAGAAATACGGTGAAATACTATGTGGCAATGTCAGAATAGTTTACACAGAATCACATTTTTGAAAATGTGTATTAGTTATCTATTGCTGTGTTGCAATGGCAAGCAGAAACACTGAAATAACACCTAAGATTTGGGGGCAGATTTATTTACGTCGACAGGCACTGACTGGGATCATGCCCAGAATATCAGGCCCTGATCTCTGGTGATCTAGAGCTTCTATATGATGCACAAGCAGGAGGTACAAAGGAGGTACAAAGGTAAGACAGAACAGCCTGGCAGTTCTTCTGACTAGCTAGTGGGGTGAGATCATCGGTTATAAGGGTAGATTAAGGCTCATTGGTTTATGAAGCTTGGTACAATGGTACAATCAGGCAGCCTGTATGTTCAGGTACACTTTCATGGTTACAGGGATCAAGAAAGTAGTTAGAAAGCCATAAAGCAGTTACAGAGGCATGCAATTTCAAAAGAATAATTTTTTTGGTACAGTTTTTCCCTTGCAGTGTAACAAGTTACCCCAAAAAGCTCATGGCGTACAAAAACAAAAGTACACTGTTTCCAAATTTGAGGGCCAGGAATCTGGGAGTGGTTCTGTGTAGGAGTCTGGCATGGAGCTGCAGTCATTCAAAGGCTCGACTAGGTGGCAATCTGCTTCCGAGATGGCACACTCATGTGACCGCTGCCAGGACATCTATTCACTGGCTCTTGGCACAGCCCTCTTCAGTGGTTGGTCACACAGGCTTTTCTGTAGGCCAACTCACCATTGGCAGCTGGCTTTCCCCACAGCAAGTGAGTCATGACAGGGCTAGAGGTAGCACAAAGATGGCAGCCACGGCCTCTTCTTAGAACCTAATCCCCAAAGTCCAACATGATCATGTCTGCCACATTTTACTTATTTATTTTGCAGTGCTGGGGGTGGATCCCAGGGCTTTGTGCATGCTGGGCAAGCTCTCTGCCACTGAGCCATGCCCCAGCTCTCAGCACATCCATTTGTTAGAGGTGAGTCCCAAGTGCAGCCCATCCTTAGGAGGAGGGCTTGGTGCTATTTCCAGAAGGTAGGCATAGAAAAGGCTTTGAGGACGTACTTTTCAACTCACCATGAAATCTTATTCTAAGGTCATCTTTTTTTTTTTAAGCATGAGTATTGAACCCAGCGTCTTGTGTATTCAAGGCAAGGCTGTCCAATTTTTAACAGATAAGTCACTGAAGCAAGTGCTTGACACCAATTATATTTAGTATTCAAAGAAGATTATGAAATGTTTGCTTAAACATACCTTTTTTCTTTCCTTCATTTTAGAGGGAGTAAAACAGAACAAAACAAAACAGAACAATATTGCATTTCAAAAACAAAAGAGAAGGTAATCCCCCATAGCTGCTATATTGTATATTCTTATCCTCTAAATAGATGCTCAGACTACTGGCTTTAGGCCTGCAAAGTCAATCATACAATACAGGTGTTAAGTTGTTTTTTTACTTCAGATGCTATCATGTCAGACTGTGTTCCTCTGAATTAGCTGGTTGCTTATGGGGTGGGGTGGGGTGAGAGAGGAGGGGCTGCTAGGGCAGTGGTATTCTTTGTGTTTCCCAGCTCAAATGGCTTCCAGTGGCTCAATGGAGGGTACAGTTTAGCTTTTTGATTCTCTCCTGGCCCACATGGCTGCTTTTATTTATTTATTTTTTTTGAGATAGGGTCTTGCTACATAGTTCAGGCTGGCCTCAAACTCACTATGTAGCCCAGGCTAGGCCTCAGTCTACTAAGTACTGGGTTTACAGGTGTGCAGTACCATGCCCAACTTTCTTTTATAATATAAGAAAATATAAATGTTTTTTTAAAATGAATATCATATACATTTAAATCCTCTTTAAAAATAATAAATTATCATTATAACAAATGTCAAAAATTTATTAAGGTTTAGAAGATCAAACTTTTAAGAGATTAAACTGAAAAGATCGAATATAATATTAATGGAAATCATGGGAATGGGTAATATGTGGAAATGTACTTTTTTGTTTGTTTGTTAGTCTTAAAGGCAGAGTGTTACTATGTGTTTCAGGCTGGCCTCGAACTTACTGTGTAGCACAGGCTGGCCTTGAACTTGTCTTCCTGCCTCAGTCTTCCAAATGCTGGAATTACAGTTGTGCATCACCCCATCTGGCTTTGGGAATGTACTTTTTTTAAACTAATGAAAGACATTGTTTTTATTATTTATTAATTAAAAAGCCAAGATTTCTAGGGGTACATGTGCATCCTTCAAAATATATCTCCAGAAAAAGGATAATTATGTTACAAGCCCATATCTACCTTCTTGTCACTGGAAATCATCTCCAAATAACAGAGATATGAGCATAGGCTGGGGAATAAGTTCAAGGAAGGACTTGGCACTGTGGGACACTGTCACGGGTGATATTATACTTGCCACAGGTGCTTTGTATGACCCACATCATTTCCTGTGTATAGCAGTGGAGATTCAGATATTAAATGACTTGACCATGCCCACTTATCCAGCAAGTGATAGACTTTTTTAATTTTTAAAGAATAAACTGAAAATAATACATTTACATGGTTCAAAGACTAAAATGATATTTAAAAAGTACAGACTGATTAATCTGCTTCTACTTATTCACATTTTCTGGGCCCCTCCTTCTCTCCCATGGTTTTTCCAAATATGCACGAATATGAATACATTTCTTTATTTTTCTCCTCTTCATACACAAAAAGAGTATATGATTTACATGGCTGTTCGAATTTTTTTTTTGAGACAGAGTCTCACTATGTAATTCAGGTTGACCTGAACTCACTATGTAGCCCAGGCTGGCCTTGAACTTGCAGTGATCCTCTTGCCTCAGCCTCCCAAGTGCTGGGATTACAGGTGCAGGCTACCATGCACGAACTCTGCTGTTCATCTTGATTTTTTTCCCCTAACAATATTTCCTGGGATTCTCTCCAGTAGGTGGAGATCTTCCTCATTCTCCTTTTTATGGCTGCATAGTTTTCCTTTTCGTATTGTGCCAAGGCTCATTCCACTAGCTCCCCTTTGAAGGATATTTGGTTATTTTCATTTTATGCTACTAAAAGCCTTGCTGCAGTGCATAGTGAATATGCAATTGTGCATATAAGTGGCTGGATCTGGAGGCTGCCTCCTCAGAAATGGGATGAACTGGGTTTTGAATCCAAGACTGAATGGCTGTGGCCCCTTTTTTCTTGGCTGCCTTTAAACCTTTCAGTGGGCAGAAAATAAATGACTGTTTTGATTCTTGCCTGTTATTCTTTGAGCTTCTAATTCTCTTAGGAATCATAAAAGAGAAAAGAGTGGCCAGGCAGGACCTCAGTATTCCAAAGCCCCTGACCTGATACCATCAACTCCTGCATTCAGACCCCAGCGACTCCACCTTGCATAGTGGATATCAAGGGTGATTCAGCGCAGAGCCCCAGGCATTCGGGAGTTGGGAAATGTGGCAATGGCCATATGCCATTTGGGTGATATTTTTAGCTACCTAAATAAACTGTATTTCTGCAGTGTCTGCAGAGCTTATGCTTTGTGTGTAGTAAATAAAGCGATGGGATGCCACGTGGGAGCACGGCCAGATGGCTCTATCCATGTGCATTCTGTTCCCGAGGAATCCCTGCAACAGCAGGCGGGTTCCACGTTGAGTCTGCTGCCCAGCTTTCTCTCTTATTCCGGGCACTGCGTGCCAGCCCCACCCACCACCCAGGGAGCAGATTCGCTGCCAATGCGGGACTAGGAACCAGTGCAGAAAACCAGTTCTGCGAGCATAGGAGTTTGGAAAGGCTACACCAAGCGGAGTCCAACAGGTCTGTTCCCGTGGGACCTCTTAGCACTGCTCATAGCGTGCATCTGGAGAGTGGTATATTTATTGTTTTCAAAGATGATTTGAACACAAACACCTTTTGTTTAGAGAACAACAATTAGTATCTGTGTCCATTATAGCTGCTCTCTCAGCTCGGAATCCACTCTTGGTTGCTGTCATTGTATGCTGAATGTTTCCCCCTTGCCCATGGGCACAATGTGAAGCTTCACAGGTAAGGGCTCTGGGGAGACCCTGGAGGAGCTAGGGATGTCCCTTACCAGTGTTGGCGTGCCTTGCTTCTTGCTCTTGTGGCACTGCGCTCAGAATGGGTGGCTGTCTGGTAGGGTTTCTCTTTCTTTCTTTCTTTCTTTCTTTCTTTCTTTCTTTCTTTCTTTCTTTCTTTCTTTCTTTCTTTCTTCTTTCTTTTTGAAACAGGATCTCACTATGTATTCCAGGCTAGCCTTGAGTTCACAACATATCCCAGGCTGACCTCGAATTCACAGTGATAGCCCTGCCTCAGCTCCCAAGTGCTGGGATTATAGCCCTGCACCACCATGCCTGGCTCCCAGTGACTATCACCTGGCCCCCCAGCTTCGTGGCCAGTTTGCAGCTGCCAGCTGTTGTGGGCTGGGTGATTCCCTTATATGGTTGGGTAGCTGGAATCCTCATGAGTTCAGCCGTGCTCCCTGCAGGTGGCGCCCTTGGGGCTTTCCGGAGAGTCCAGCCATTGCCCTAACCTGCTCTGCAGCACATTGAATGGCGCCAGAATTTCATCACGACCACAGCAGACACTCACTTTCCCACCAGTCCTTGGGGCACTTTCCAGCACGCCCCGTGGCCCACAGCTGTGGACAGGACTCAGCGTGCAGACCAACTCCAGTCCAGGACGGCTTCTGTATCATCCAGGGGCTGCAGAGTCCTCCTCCCCAAGTCCAGTCCAAGCTGTGTTCTCTCTCCAGCCTCCTTTAGTGAACTTCTTCCTTTTCCTCCTTCTTGTTTAAAAATCCGAGATATAATTCACACACTATGCCATTTACTGTTTCAAAGCTTTTAATTCAGTGTTTTTCACTGTATTCATAAAGTTGTGCAACTATCACCACAAGGTAATCCAAAGATTTTTATTGCTCCCAAACAGAAATCCTATCAGCAGTCACTCTTCATTCCTCATCTTTCCTCCTTGCCCTATCTCCTGACAACCATTAATCTACTTTTTATAGACTTGCCTTTTCTGGACAGTTTATATGAATGCAGCCATACATATGTGTGTCAGCCATCTTTCATTTAGCCTGCCATATTCAAGGTTCATCCATGTTGGATACTGTAAGAGAATTCCATTTGTGGCTGAATAATATCCCATTGTATGGAAAAACCACATTTTGTTTATCAGTAGTTGATGGATATTTGGATTGTTTCCATTGTTTGGTTATTGTGAATGGTATTAGTATAGATAGTACAACAGGGGCCATAGGACCATTCGCCTGGATTTGGGCAATACCCCAAAGTCAATACCTCCTTTGTCTTAAGGGAAGCAGAAATAAGACTAACAAAGGCCTCAGGAAATTCCTACAGTTCCAGGCCAGGGAACAGCAGGACCTGCAACGACCTTTCCTCACTAGGAACTTGTTAAAA
The DNA here is from genome assembly GCA_004027295.1 of Dolichotis patagonum. Taxonomy (NCBI): domain Eukaryota; kingdom Metazoa; phylum Chordata; class Mammalia; order Rodentia; family Caviidae; genus Dolichotis; species Dolichotis patagonum. Next base: position 8,139 of record PVJX010043106.1, on the reverse strand, counting down.
GTTCACACATATGGACTGCGTGTCATGTGTCCAGTTATAACCGAGTGAACTATGGGGAGGGGCATGCACAGTAGACACTATATGATTAACAGCGTGCTGTTAATCATATTGTCAGTCATGCCCTGAAAGACCTCATGGGTGGCACCCTAGGTGAAGCACACAGTTATTGAGTCTTTAAGCCCTATTTATTTCCTATCCACTCCATTCTTCCCACCACCCTGTGCCATTTTTCTCCTGGCTTGTGCCAATTTTTTGTTTCTGATGTCAGGAACCTGCTTGCTCTGAGCATGCCTGCCCCCATTAACTTCAATAAATATAGCTGTTTTTTCCTTAGCACCATGTGAATAACCTCCAGTTCCTTGTTTGTTATGCTCAAGAACCTGGAACCTATCTCCTGGTATCCTATCACCCATGGTGCTTCACGGCAGTGTTTCAGATTGGGTTCTAAATTACCAAGCCTCCTTGCCAGTTAACGTAAGACTGGAATCAATCTCTTACTAAAGCAACTGATTACCTGACATTGTTTGTCAAATCCAAAGTTAAACAGACTCACCATAGGACCCATTTAGCTATATCACATATACATCACATTTAGCATTCGTGGAAGAATCCAACGCTGAGTATCACAGCCCCATGTTCCAATCACCTAAAAGCCCCACCTATGAGTGCATGAGGCTTTGAGGGCATATCTAGATATAAACCATAACCCTGATCAAGGATGGAATCAGAACAATTTAGTTTTCTGTGACTTGATGTGCTACACTTCACTATGCTACCCATGGAAATGGGATCTTCTGATTAGTTAAATACTCTGACTGGAGGAGAAAAATATCCAGAGACCCAGTCTATATAGATGGCTTTCAAAAAGAATCCAATTCCAAAAATACACATTCAACACTAAAGGACCATCAGTAGCCTTTGGCCATAGTTTGAAATAAATTTTCAGAAGTTGATAATGAGATAACAATTTGTGATCACATCTCACAATTCGAAGGACCAGGGAGATAACCGTTCAGCCTCGGTGGAGCTGAGCGATGTTTCAGCTCCTGCAAGACCAGACACATGTGAGTGGGAAATTTTGAATATTTGTGATTGAAGCTAATTTGAATGGGTTCCTCTGTCTTCTTGTGAGAAGTCATATTAATAAACTGTGTGTAAGTCAGGTTGTGGTACACTCTGCAGTCGTTCAATGCTTGTAATTCAAATCAAGCTAGGAAAAGATTTAGGTAGGAGCAGCTCTTAAGATGATTTAGCCTTTGTAGATTCTCAACAGTTTCCTCCCCCTGAATCAAGGGGCTTTCTAATGATGCAACACTTCACACAGTAAATGCACTAAATGCTTTCTCGGATTTTACTATTCCAGTTAGCGATTCTATTTTCTTCCCAGGTCTATTGAGTGAAATGTGCGGTTTGCACGAGGGAGGCCTGACTGTACACTTTATGGCTAGGAGCTTCCTGCAGGCTCTCTCAGAGCAGTCCTCAGAACCTGCTAACCTTTAACAGTACAGTGAGTGTGTGATTACAGTGGCTTTGGGCTCCACTGCATTTTCTCCGGTTGCAGAGACTTGCAGCGCTTATCAGCATCCCATGGAAAGAAAGCCCACGCTGACGGTGCCTGTGACAGAGAAAAGATATCAGTACGACTATTTCACCGGGGACGGAGATGCACGCCTATGACTGACACGAAATTGCAAATTCTCTGGTCATGGACTGCTCTCCAACGCTACCAGCACATCAGACTGAAGCACTGGGAAATTCAGATTGTGAATTTAATAAGGGAACAGTGTAGGGAAAGAGAAGTGAGGCTGGATAGTCTTCCAGATGTGTTTCCATAAATCCGTCATATCTAAAGTGAAACACAGGTGTATTTTAGGGCTCATTTTCCATGAGTCATTAATCATAAGCTTTAGAAACACCCTCAGAGTAAAACCCAAAGACACCACAAAACAACCAAAATGCTATCTGCCTCTTGGGCATATATTGCCTGGTACATATTAAATGGGCACTATAAACTAAGTATCGCATTTTTAGGGTGGTTTCGTGTGTTAATAGCTTGCAGGTTTGGAAAGCAGAATGAGAAGCAGTATGTGAGATGCTTAGATGGGATATATGCAGACATTTACAAAGCATGTGGGCCCAGTGTAGTGGCACATGCCTGTAATCCCAGCACTTGGGAGGCTGAGGCAAGAGGATCCTTGCAAGTTCGAGAGCAGCCTGGGCTACAAAGTGAGCTCAAGGTCAGCCTAAACTGAATAGTGAGACCCTGTCTCAAAAAGACAAAAAAAAAAAAAAAAAACCCAAACCAAAACAAAAAAAACCAAAAAAACAAAACAAAACACTTGCAAGCACACAGTTGTGAGTTTGATCCCCAGTACCAATAAAAAAACAAAACAAAACAAAAATAAAATAAAACCAAAAAAAGCATGCATATATTCCTTTCAATAATCTCCTATACATGATAATTATTAAATGTTGCTACTGTAGGAAACCATAAAATATTTTCTATTACTATTACATACATTTTTATATTGGAATACAATGTATTACCAAGCCAAGTGTGGTGGTGCAAGCCTGTAATCGCAGCCTCAGGAGGCTGAGACAGGAGGATCTCTATGAGTTCAAAGGCAGACTGGGCTACCTAGTGAGTTCAAGGCCAGCCTGAACTGCATAGTGAAACCCTGTGTTGAAACCAAAAAAAGTATTACTTCTCCTCTTCATCATTGTGATAAACAACGTTGCAAAAATATTGTGGCGCTTTCTTCAGTTACCATGGAGAACAGGCGGGTCCAGAAGAATGGCAGATGGGAACATCCCCATAGTGAAAATGGCAACAAATGTATGAGCAAACAACGGTGTCAGGAGTTCAAAGAGAAAGGCCGTGCATGGCCTGGACTGTGGACTGATGAATTTGCTATTGGCTCTGTGTCAGAGGTTGGCAGACTTGTTCTTTAAAGTGCCAGGGGCCGAGTGTTTGAGGCTTTGTGGGCCACATGCTGCCATCCCGGCTATGCCATGCTGCTGCTGCTGCACTGAAGCAGCCTCAGACAGTATGTGTGAGCGAGTACGTTGTGTGCCAACAGGGCATGGCATTTCATTTGGGCATGTTGGGGCACACCTATAATCTTAGCACGTTGGGAGGCCGAGGCAGGAGGGTGGCAAGCTTCAGCCTAGCCTGGGCAATTCAGAGGCTTAGTGAGAGCCTGGCTTAAATCAAATGAACACATACAAAATAAATAAAAAAGGCCTAAGGTTGTGGCTCAGTGTGAGGGACCTGGATTTAATTTCCAGTACTCGAAAAAGAAAGAAAGAAAACAAAAAATACACAATTTTCTAAAATAGATAGAAGGACAGATACATATTTAGAATAATTTTAAGAGGATGGGCAGGAGGAGAGATTCTGGCCCTTAAAAGGAGATGTATTGAAGCTGGGTGTGGGAATACATGCCTATAGTCGCAACTACCTGGGAGCTCAGAAACTGCTCATTTTTAGAGAATCCCTCTGATTCCAATGTGTGAGGCACTGTATGAAGTCATGAAATAGTGCCAGGTTAATCTCCTGTCTTCCCAGAAAAGCCTCAAACTGGGGCTTCCTGGCATTTTAGAGGAAAAGTGTGCTACCCCATGACTTAGGATCAGTATCCAATCTCTCAGTCTGTAATTTGGGGGAATAATGGCCTTTTTCTTTTGCAAAACCAAGGCACTATTATTTTGTTTATTTCTTTGTCATTGTTTTTAATATTGGGAACTTATCACCTATTATTTCCCTCTCTCTCCTTCCCTTCCTCCTTCTCTTTCTTTTGTTCCATCCATCTTTTCATCCTTTTTCTCTTTCTTTTTCTCCTTTTGGATGAGGTAGCCAGACAGCAATATAGTAGATACCTTTTACTATGATTCTTTTTAAGTGTCACTTGACACCTATTAAATACTGAAAACCTTGGAAAAGCACAATCTGGGGGGTGTCTGCGAAGGTGTTTCCAGAGCAGGTTAGCATGTAAGTCTGAGTGCACGAGGTAGGGAAGACTGACCCTCAGTGTAGACTGGCGTCATCCAGTTGCCTGGGGACCCAGAGAGAATAAATCCAGAAGGTGACCATCGTGTGGCCCCACCTCCATGCTAAGAGTGGGGACATCCTCATCTCCTGTTTTGGCCATCAGAACTCAGGCTAGCTGGTCTTTGAATACCAGGACTTACACTAACAGCTCAGGTTTTTGGACTCTGAGAATCACGTCATTGGCTTCCCTTTGGACTTAGCCTGAGCCATGCTACTGGCATGCCTGGGGCTTCAGGTGAATGACTGTTGTGGGTCTGAGCCCAACCTGAGCAACTTGGTGACTTGCTGAGACCCTGCCTCAAAATTTAAAAAATAAAAAGAGGGTGGGATGCAGTTCAGTGGGAAGATCCTAGATTCAGTTCTAGTACCACAAACCAAGCCAAACCAAACCAAAGGTGGAATGGACAGCCATAGACTGTGTGTGAGTGAGCATGTTGTGTGCCAACAGGACATGACATTTTAGTTGGGCATGGTGGGACACAACTGTAATCTTAGCACCTTATTTTATTTTATTTTGGGGCTGTGGAGGATTCTATAATTTGTGTAGTATTTGTCATCTGAAGGATTCATAGCCCTCGAGAATGTTAAGTCCCTGCTGCATTCTGTTAACAACTGAATCAAAGTTTTAGAAATAGCTGGGTAATGAAAAAACTATTGAAATGTGTGAAAAGAGAAAGTTTCCATAACAGAATTACAGTATAGCATTATCTGGAGATTGCAACTATTATTAATTAGCAGAGCTGAGACATCTTTGGTTTCTCCCCTAACGTGACCTACAGTGTTGAGCTAAAGCAATCTGAGAAATAGTTTCAATTTCACCATTTTGGGTTATGTTTGTTCATTGATCTTTGCTTAGAATCTCCTTGAAAGTACTGGCTGTGAGCTTGGCCTCAGAGTCAAAGTCAGGAGTGGATTGTGTAAAAATCAATGTTAAGATATGGCCATTCAGACAAGTCCTTCCTGTTTCACCATCAATTGAGAAGTAATTTAATAATGGTTTAAATTAAGTCAGAGGACAGAGGGCTTCCCTGCAGAATTATAGATCATACAGATTTTTCTCTAAATGCAACATAGTATTGTTGGAAAGTTTGCCAATCTTTGTTGCCATGCAATTCTCTCCCCCACTTTTTTTTTGAGACAGAGACTTGATATATCGCCCAGGATGGCCTTGAATTCATGGTGATCTTCTTGCCTCAGCCACCCCAAGTGCTGGGATTATAGGTGTGTGCCACCACCCTGGCTTTCCATTCTCTTGACATGAGAAAGATTCTATGTGTTTATCTCACCCTAGGAATGTGGTTGGCGATTTGTGCTGCTGCTGTGCCCTCCTCTTCCTCCTCCTTCTTTTTTTTGCTGTACTGGGGAATGAACCTGGGACCTTCACACTGAGCAACATCCTTAACACTGCCTTTATTAAATTTTTAAAAATTTATTTTGAGACAGTCTCGCTAAGTCACTAAGTTATCCAGGCTGGGCTGGAATTTGTGATCCTCTTGCCATAGCCTACCAGAATGCTGGGACTACATCTGCTGTGGTACCTTCCTTCTTGTGGCTGTGGATGCCTTGTTCTTCTTGCCTGGTCTCCGAATGGCGAACTGTTTTTAGAACTTTCAATGATAACGAGGGACCCGTGGTTTGCCACCACCCTCAGAAGTGGGCATCCTTTCTCGCTCTTGCCAGCCCTCTCAGGAACTGGTGCACTTACACAGCTTATGAAGTCCTCTGATAGGGCCTAGACAAGCTCTTTTCTACTGAGACAGCAAGAGGTGATGCCTTTCACACTGTGGCTTCCAACTTTGGCCACACTTTAGAAGCTGAGTGCTAATATCCATGTCTGTTCTCAGACATCCTGAATGAACTGGCCTGGAGTCAGCACTGGGGTTCCTGAGGTGCAGAATTGAAAAGACTTCTTTTTCTTTTGAAAAAGATACTCCCACTTTCTATTATCTATCTTTTATTTTGCTCTTTATTTTACATTTTGGGCTTCTTATATAAGAGAAACTGTACAACATATAAACTTGTATGTCTGATTTATTTCACTTAGTAAGATGGTTTCAAGGTGCATCCATTTTACTGCAAATGACTCAAGTTTATCCTTCTTTATGACAGAGCAGTAATGGAAATGGAGCTTTTGCAAATGAGAGGGAGAGTAAGAGTTGGAGGCAGCAGGGAGGGTTGGGAGGGCAAGGGGACAAAAAAAGAATTAAGATGTGATATGCAACATACCAGCTCCCCACAGTGGGTATAATCATTATGCACTGCAATCATATATTAATAAAGCATATACTAAAAGAAAGAATCAAGAGGTTTGAAAATACTGTTTTCATCAGTTGTACTTTTGGTTCCAGATCTTTGACTATTTACTCAACAATAGAATAAACTCAAGAAAATCTTTTTACTTTTTATTTTTATTTATTTTATTTTAAAGATAGCAAGGCCAACAAAACAAGACAGAACAAAGCTAATCAAACAATACAGCAGAATTGGTACAGAAATTCAAAGCCGAATACTAGGAAAACAACACTAGCTACCATAGTAGATCTTGTTATCTGCACAATAGTTGTCCATTCCATCAGGTATAACAAACTCAAACCAAAAACAGAACACTATAAAACCAATCAAGATAGAATATTGAATAGAGCAAAACAATTAATTAGAAAAAATAAAAAATAATGAGAACAATATTGGATTTCAAAGACAAGATAGAAGGAAATCCCACATATTTGCTATATTGCATACTATCATCCTCCCAAGAGATGCTCAGACATCTGGCTCCAGGCCTGAAAAATCAACTGGACAATACAAGAATTTAGTTGCTTTATGTGCCTTAGTCACTATAAACTCAGCCTGTCCTCTCTTATGGGGTAGGGGTGGGGTGTTGATTCTCAGCCTGTGTGCTGGTAGGCTCACAGGAGTACTGTCTCTTCTCGGGTAAGCACTGCTTGCATGGCTTACCAGAGAGGCTGGCTAGTTGGCTTCTTGTTGGATCTTCCCAAAGGAAAATCTTATGGTAGGAGTGCGTGATTAGATTGGGTCAACAAATTTGGGCATATTTAAATGAAAATTGCAATGGTCCAACAAAGAAAGGTTCAGAATGATTCCTTCCAGAGAGGGCTTATAATCCTTTTAATGATGTTGCATGCTTCTGCAGATGATACCGTAACTCCACTTGTTAGCCTATACTAAGTTTGGAAAAACATGAACCTATAGCCTTAAGTTTTGTCCCCTGTGACTGGCTTTTAGGAGCTGTATTGAACTGGTACATAGATGAATGGAACGGGACCATAAGCCATGGAATAGTATAACAAAAAGAATGAAATATGACAGCCTGCCGCGTTCACTCACGCTCTGGGAAATTGATTGTATAGGAGAGGTACTGGGCCAATATCTGTGGGATACATTTTCATGACAAATGACTGATTTCCTTCAGTTTTTAAAATCCTCTTGGAAGAAAGGAGTCAGTCAAATTTTTGGAGTCCAAATACGACATGATGAAAACTGTGCTTAAGTATCAGTTCTGTAGTAATACATCAGTGGAAGACAGAAGATGGTGAGCCCAAAGGTAACAGTTCAGCAACACAAATCACAGCTGTATTCACATGCTTTATTCTTAAGTTATAGATCCTCTTGTCGCCTTCTAGTCTTTGTATAGTTACTGCCTGCTCCCTTGTTATTTTTAAGAGATCTCCCCTTTCATGATCATACACAGAGGAATTGCAAAGGCTATTCACAGAAATTATTAAGGAAAATTTCCCAAGCATAGAAAAAGGAAATGATGTACAGATGTATGAAGCATACAGAACTCCAGCCACCTACAACCAAAACAGAGCTACACCCAGACACATAATAATCAAGATCCCAGAAATTCAATATAAGAACAGAATATTAAAAGCCATCAGAGAAAAGAAATGATCACCTATAAAGGAAAACCCATCAAAATCACAGCAGACTTCTCGACACAGACCATCAGGTCAAAAAGAGCTTGGAATGAAGTAATTCAAGCGCTGAAGGAGAACAATCTCCAGCCCAGTATTCTGCAAAACTGTCTCTAGAAATTAATGGAGAAACAAGATGCTTCCATGACAAAG
>PVJX010043105.1:0-13832 GCA_004027295.1 Dolichotis patagonum | reverse complement strand
TTTATGAGAACCAACTATATAACACATGTTGAAATAAACAACTACTTTGAAGAAAAAGAGACACTACAATACCCAGTGCTGATTCCATAATGTCATGATGTGAAGTCCAGCAAAACTATCACTTTTTGTTCAAAGTGATCTTAGCTTGCTTTGCCTTGTTTAAGTTCAACACACATGAAGGTATGGACAGCTGTTTTGAAGAGAATGAGAGGCACTATGACAGCCATTCATGGCTTCCCTAATGTCTGGTCTTGAAGACCTGAAATGCCCTCCTCATCCTGCTCAGATCAATTCCATACTAGGTTGTTTCATGTGAATTCCCTATATGTGACAATATGGACAACTATTTGGAAGAAAACAAGAGTCAATATGATAGAGAGTGAATATCTCCAATTGTCTAGTTTTGAAATTTATGTCTTACATTGCTTCTTGTGATCCACTTTGTTCTGTTTTGTTGTGTTTAATTTTACCCTTTTGATATAATTGCATGTATATTTGAGTGGGTAAGATGGATGACCATATTGCTGTTTTTGTCAGATCGTGGAGCAGAACTATTAACAGTCTCACTGTTTGAATGTCTATTTTACATGTTTTAACTTTGTAATTTAAAGAACTATTTCCAAGAAGTCAGTATGTAATTAATCAAGTAATAATTTCTTAGGTTTTATTGTTGTTGTACTTTTCCTTCTTTCCTTGGAATACTGTATTGTTGCTACCCTTTATTCTGTTTTATTTTGTTTTGTTTTTTCCTCTTTAAATAAAATTATAAAAAAAGAATGTTTTATGGGATAATATATGGTCTATTTTGGAGAATGTCCCATGTGCAGCTGAGAAGAATGTATATTCTGTTGTGGTTGCGTGGAGCACTCTGTAAACACCTACTTAGTTCAGTTACTCACAGGTATGATTCAGTTCTATTACTCCTTTGCTGACTTTTTGTCTAGTTGATCTATCTTTTTGTGACAATGGGCTGTTAAGGTCCCCTGTAATAATTGTGTTCTTGTGTATTTGGTTTTTCATATCCTTTACTATCTGTCTTATACAGTTGTGTGTTCCTGTGTTTGGTGCATATATATTTATAATTGTTAGTACTTCCTCTTGAATTTTTCCATGTACAAGTATGTAGTGACCTTCTTTTTCTCTTTTAATCATTTTAAGTTTGAAGTTCACATTGTCTGCAAGTGGAATAGTTACCCCTGCTTTTTTCTGGGTTCCTGTTGCATGGAATACTGTTTTCCATCCTTTGACTTTTAATCTATAAGTTTTATTTTGGGTCAGATGTGTTTCTTGTATACAGCATATTGTGGGATCATGTTTCTTGATCCATTCTGTCAACCTATTTCTTTTGATAGTTGAATTGAGCTCACTTACATTTATGGATATCACTGATATGTGCTGACTCAACTTTGCCATGTTATTTTCCAATAGTTTGCTTTCTGCTTTTCTCCCTTATTTAATTGCTTGTTCTACCTGGTGGTTTCTTTCTGTTGTTCTGGGGATTGTGGTCATTTTTATCTCTGTCTAGTATGTCTTTCAATACTCTTTGTAGGGTTGGTTTGGTGGATGTAAATTTCTTCAGTTGTTCTTTGCCATGAAAGTATCTTGTTTCTCCATTAAATTTGAATGAATGTTTTTCTGGGTACATCAGTCTGGGTTGAAAGCTGTTTTCTTTCAGGGCTTTAAATATCTAATTCCAATCACATCTTGACTTGAGGGTTTGTGCTGAAAAGTCTGCTGTGATTCTAATGGGCTTTCCTCCTTAGGTGACTTATGCTTTTTCCTCTAACAGCTTTTAGTATTATGTTTTTATGTTGTATGTCCGAGATCTTAATTATTATGTGTCTGGGTATAGATTTATGTTGGTTGTGACTGTTTGGCATTCTGTATGCCTCATTTATCTGCATAGCAGATTTTCCCCCATGTTTTGGAAATTTTCTCCTATTATTTTTGTGAATATTCTACATATGTCATTTGTATTGACTCCAGTGTCTTTACTAATGCCTATTAATCTTATATTGTTGCTCTTGGCATCATCTTGAAGCTTCTGGATGGTCATTTCATGCTTCTTTGTTATTTTTAAAAGTTCTATCACTTCATGATCACTAATTGCAATCCTGTCCTCAAGGTCTGAAATCCTCTCCTCAGCTTCATTTAAACGGTTTTGCATGCTTTGAATCAAATTTTTTGTTTCTTGAATGTCTCTTTCAGTTTGTTTCATGAATTCTGCTTGTTTTTTATATTGTTCATTCAAGGTTTCAATCAGTTTCCCATGTTCCTGTATTTTTTCTCTATTTCTTCTTTAGCTGCACTCAGCAACTCCTTTACTAAGGTTGTTACTTCTATCTTTATGTGGGAGAATACTTCTAATTTGATTTCCTCTATGGCCTCACGGAGTTGTTTATTTATTTCATTTGCTATTCAGAGATTTCTGGTGTGTTACCTTTGGAGTCCTCTATTTCAATGTCTCCTGGGCACAGAGTTCCAATTTTGCCTGGTTTGCATTTGGATTCTGCCCGCCTCTGGAGTGTGCGCAGTCAGGGCCTAGGGTGGGCTCCCGGGCCTGCTAGCTGCCTGGGGCTAGTCCAGCGCAGTCCAATTAGGCCCACCTGTCCCTCTCACGCACCTTGGGGTGGTTTTCCAACTTTTTATTTAAAGAAAGAAAGAAAAGAAAATTTACAAAACAAAATAGAAGAAAGAGAAAGAAAGAATAATACATAATTTTAAAAATTATCATAAAATCACTAGTTGATACATTACATATTGTCATCTTAATGATAGTTGTTAAAGCTACAAAATCAAAGCATAAAAAGTGGCTAGACACTCAAAAATTGACAGTGCAAACTCTTCTGTTCAATGACCTAACAGAAATTTAGTAATACAGTCATCTATCTTACACACTATACATACCGTCATATCCTTTAGAGCACTTTCCTTCTCTTTCACTTTTACAATATCTATGATACTTTCTGGATCCCATTATTCTGTCAGTTCTTATTATTTTTATACTAGAGAGACAATGTGATATTTACTAATGTGAGTCTTGTTTATTTCACTAACATTAAGTATTTTTTTGGTGCTTGTTATGTTTTCCTGATGTAAGAATTCACCACTATAAATTTCTCTCTTAAGACTGCTTTCATTGCATCCACAGGTTCTAGAATGTTGTATCTCATTTTTTTAAATTGTTGATATATTTTAATTTCATTAATTTCATCTGTTACCCATTGACTGTTCACCAGGGTGTTATTTAATTTGCATTTGTTCATGGAGTATTTGTATTTTATTTTGCCATTAATTTCCAATTTGATTGCACTATTGTCAAATAATATTCATAGGATAATTTCAATTCCTTTTCATTTACTTAGGCATGCTCTATGGGCTAGTATATGGTCTGTTTTAGAGAGCATCCTATATGAATGTATTTTGATGTTTTTGGGTAGAACACTATGAACATCTACTAAGTTCTTGTGTTCTCAAGCTTGGTCCAGTTCTGATATTTCTTTGCTGATTTTTTGTCTAGTTGATCTATCTCTTTATGATAATGGTTATTAAAGTCACCCAATACAATTGTGTAATTGGTTATTTGATTTTTCAAGTCTATTAATATTTGTCTTATATTTGTGGGTGCTCCTATATCTGGTACATATATATTTATGATTGTTATCTCTTCCTCTTGAGTTTTGTCCCTAACAAGCATGTAGTGACCTTCTGTATCTCTTTTGATCATTCTTGGTTTGAAGGTCACATTTTCTGCAAATAGAGTAGCTACCTCTTATTTTTCCTGGGTTCCTGCTGCATGGAGTATTGTTTCCTATCCTTTGACTTTTAGTCTATGAATTTATTTTTGAGTTAAATGTGTTTCTTATATACAGCATGGTGCTAGATCTTGTTTCTTGATCCATTATGTCATATTTTTTTGTTGTTTTTTGATAGATGAATTGAGGTCATTTATGTCAGTGGTTATAACTGATACAGATTGGCTTATTTTTGTCATGTTTTTTTTTTTACCTGTTTTTGGTTTCCTGATTTTCTCCTCTGTTTAATTGCTTGCCCTATTTGGCTATTCATTCTGTTGTTGTTCCTGGAATTGTGGTCATTTTTGTCTGTGTCTAGAATATCTTTAGTACTCTTTAGTGGACATGAATTTCTTCAGTTGTGTTTTGTCATGGAAGTATCTCTTTTCCTTACTAAGTTTGAAAGATAGTTTTGCAGGATACAACAGTCTGGGTTGGAAGTGGTTTTCTTTCAGAACTTGAAATACTTCATGCTAATCTCTTCTTGAGTTGAGGGTTTGTGTTGAGAAGTCTGTCATGATTCTGATGGGTTTTCCTTTATAGATGATTGGTTTCTTTTCTTTAACAGCTTTTAATATTCTGTTCTTGTGCTGAATTTCTAGTACCTTGATTATTATATGTATGTGTAGATTTATTTTGGTCATGGCTAGTTGGAGTTCTATATGCCTCATTTATCTGTATGTCAGATTCTGTTATTCTGCCAATAGTCTTTTTACATCATTTGTGTTGACTCTTGATTTTTTCATTTACACCTATCAGTCTTACATTGTTTTCTTTGCATCATCTTGCAACTGTAGAATAATTATTTCCTGATCCCTTTTATTTTAAAGAGATCTTTGCTTTGGTGATCAGTAGCTGCAATTCTATCTTCAAGGTCTGAAAGTCTGTCTTCAGTTTTGATCAAGCAGTTTTGCCAGTTTTCAATGGACTTTTTAATTTCCTGGATATCTTTCTATGCTTCTCTAATTTTATTTTATCTATGCCTATTCTAGATTTGCTGAGCAATTCTCTCATTTTGGTTGCCATTTTTTTACCTGAGAGATTATTTTTGATTATGATTTCCTCTATAGCTTCATGGATTTGTTCCTTTACTTCAGTTGCTATCATTTCAGAAATTTCAGGAGTGTGTCTCCAGTTTTCCTCTATCTCGATGTCTCCTGGACTTGATCTAGGTGGACTGGAGGGCTGACATTGCATTTTGCTTCTATGTCTTGTTATTTTCTATTTAAAATTGTTTTTGTTTTCTTTTCCATGTTGATCCTTGTAAGTTTTTTTAGTAGGTAGCTGTATTGCTAGAAACAAGGTCTTTCTAGGAAAAGTCTGTTCTTCAGGCATGTCTTCCATGTGTAGGAAGTTCTTGGGTTTTTTCTATCCCCAAATTCTCTCTTCCCAATTAATTAAAAATGAGGTATTGGTATCTGTTTGGCTTAGTTCCCAGTCCTTTGGTGTTGGGGTGTGGGGAGGTTATTACTCCAGAGCTTCCCAGTATTGTTACAGAAGGGAGAACAACTGATTACAAAAGATATGACATACTAGCTAAAGTAGTATAACTAGGAGTAACAATAGCATCAAGCAAAGTTTAGAAACTGACAGACTGTGGTAACTATTAATTTTGTACCTTGAAACATAGGAACAAAATCTATAGTTATATAACAGAATTCATTATAAATTAGGAGCTTGTATGCAAAATGTTTCCCATAGTAGAGTGTTTACCCTGTGGTGGCATAATTTAAGAAAAAAGTGTATAAAACAATGATAACTGAAAAGGAAGTAGCAACAAGGATGGAGGACAAAGACAGGCTTTGGGAAACTATAGAAGAGGGTAGAAAAGAAACAATGAAGGAGTAAGCAAGGGGTTATCTGAACCTTGGTATCTGACTTTGGGGGATAGGATTAGTTTTTTGTGGCTAGAGTTCTCTCCAGTGATTTAGAAAAGAGAGAATAAAAAAGATAATTTTAGAAATTAAAGAAAAAAATGAAAGAAAAATAGAAAACAAAAATAAAGATAAAAAATTTTAAAAAGAGAAAAGAAAAGTTGTGGTCCCACTCCCCTGTTTCTATTAGGTGTGTCTTTGTCCCCAAGCACAATGCTGGTTCACCTAGCTTACCACCTGTTGACTTGTATTGTTAATGTTGCTTCAGATTCTCTCTCCTTGCTACCCTCACCTGTCCATTTTATGTACCTTAGTTGATCCTGCTATGTGGTCAGTGTATCCCCTGCTACATGGCATCACCAATGTAGGGGAGAGGCACCAGTCCTTCCTGCTGGATTCTTCCTGCTGGATCAACTGCTGGGTCCCTCAATGTAAGTGAGGGGAACTGGTAACCTACATTCTTCCTGGCCTAGTTACCTGGACTTGTGATATAAGGGAGAGGAACCAGTTACCTGGATTCTTCCCAGGCTGGTTTTCAGGTTCCTCAAATGTGGGGAGGGGAGCTCAATATTAAATCTTTAGCTTGGCTACTGTTAATAGATTTTGGCTTTTTATATGAATAAAACTGAAAATTTAAAAAATTGTTTTTATGTACATTGCTGCTGCTGTGTGAGAAGGCATGTAGCCAGATATCCTAAATTTATAGATTTTCATAATTTCACTGTAGATTTTTCAGGTATTTAGGTATAGTTATGTCTTTTGTATTTAATGATAGCTTTCCCATACTTCTCTCTCCCCCTTCCCTTTCCCTTCTTGCTCCCCCTGCTCCCTCAACCTCCCCCCTCATACTGTCTGTCTGAAACCTACAATATAATATTTGATAAAAATGTCAGTAGTGAAATAGGACCCATAGTTTTATGGGATAGGAGATGGGGGTACTTTGGGACCTTAATCTTTGATCTGTTCCCCACTGAAGTGAGATATGGTCTTTTCTGGTATCCTCCTTTGCTAATGATGTATGGAATACACTTTCCCTTTGTCATAAAGAGCCAGATATGGTGTAACAGCAAGGGTGCACTGTGAGGTGACCAACGATGACAACAGCTGATGATTTATCTCATTCACTAGGTGCAGATCTCCCTTCAAAACATGAGAAAGAAGTCTCAGGGCTAGCCATACTCATGACCTAATGGAAAGCTACCTGCCCAGCCAATTCCAGCACTGCCCTAAAAACTACTCCCATTCTTCACCAGGCTGACCAATATATCTGGCATGTGTGCCCTTCTACTGCTCAAGTTGAAGCCCCTTTCCCATTTTTCTTCCTTCTCCATTAAGCTTTCACTTGCAAATTTGTTTTACTGCTGCAATTTTTATTTACATTATTACTAAAGCAAGTCCCTTGATGTGTTCCATATCAATAGTAGATATTATTGCCTCTTTCTAACCACAGTGGAAAAACTATTAAATATTTTGTTATTAAATATATGTTCTGAAGATATTTATCTTTATTTATTTTCTAGATACATTACTCAGTTTCTTTTCTACTTTTGCAACAGTTTATTTTTTTAACCCCTTAAACTATTGAGAAAGAAAATCATGACTTTTTAAAAGTTGTGGTGATGTGGCCCAGAAGCAAGGCCAACAGATTGCTGTAGCTGCTGGTTTCAAACAGGAGCCTAAAAAGAATTCTTTCTGTGGTCTGTTGGCCATTTCAGGACTTTGGAAATGGAATGGTCAATTCATCAGAAAGAAGTAGCAGGTGAGTATGGCGGACTTTGGGGAGCCTGCAGGGGAGAGACCCTGGCACATTGGGACATGCACGGTGTGGTTGACTCGGGGTGCCAGGAGAACAAGGAACTCCCCCCCCTTTCTGGGGGCAGCTGGGGGTGTGGCAGACTTTCAGTGGCCCAAAGGAGAGAGACCCTGGTGCATCCGAACCTGCACATTGCAGTTGACTTGGGGTGCCGGGAGAACAAGGAACTCCTCCCCTCTCTGGGGGGCAGTTGAGAGTGTGGCAGACTTTTGGCGGCCCGAAGGAGAGAGACCCTGGCGCATCCAAACCTGCACATTGCAGTTGACTCGGGGTGCCGGGAGAACAAGGAACTCCTCCCCTCTCTGGGGGGCAGTTGAGAGTGTGGCAGACTTTTGGCAGCCCGAAGGAGAGAGACCCTGGCACATCAGGACCTGCACCATGCAGTTGACTTGGGGTGCCAGGAGAACAAGGAACTCTTCCCATCTCTGGGGGTGACTGTGATCCTGCTTGCTTGTGGGCTGAGAATCAGACATCTCATGTCATCCTGTCCCCCATTCCGTGTTCACCCTCCCCTTCCCTCCTGCCTAGCAAGTGGGAGCCAGTGAACTACACATCTTGTGAGGAGATTGGCTATGTTGTTTAGCATGAGCTCTCCATATGCAATGATAAGGACAACCATTTGGAAGAAAACAAGAGACAATATGACAGATAGTGAAGATCTCCAGTTGTCTAGCTTTGAAATTTATGTTTTCTTAAGTCCCATTCTGTTCTGTTTTGTTGTGTTTAATTTTACTGCCTTTTAAAATAAAATAAAATTTTAAAAAATTGTGCTGATATAAGGAGCTCCATTGATAGACTATCACATGAATTACCCACTGCATCCCTTTCAATTTCTTTGAAGAGCTTGAGGAGTATTGGTAAAGTAACATTCTTAAGGTTTGTAGACTTAGGACTGAATCCATGTCCTGAGTTTTTTTTTATTTAATAGATCATTTATTACTGTGTCAATTTTATTGCTTGTTATTGGGTTGTTAACCATATTGATGTCTTCTTTGGTAACTGGTGTGAGTCTAGGAATCTGTCTTCAAAACTTATCTATTTGTTGGAATACAATTTTTCAAAGTAGTTAGTATCTTCTGGATTTTAACAGTGTCTGTTGTTATTTCATCTTTTTCATTTCTAATTGCATAGATGTCTTTTCTTTATCTCTTGGTAAGTCTGGCTAAGGGTTTTTATGTTTTATTCTTTTAAGGAAACAACTCTTCAATTATTTTATTTTTTGGTACTTTTAAGGGTTTCAATTTCATTGATTTCCACTTTAATCTTTATAATTTCCCTCCTTAGTTTTGGTTTGCTGCTGGTTTGTGGTTATTTCTCAAGTATTTTAAGATTTCTCATAAGATTTTTTATTTGGGCTTGTTCTCTTTTTGTAATCAACGAGAGCATTGATTACAATGAATTTTTTTTGTTAAAACTGCATTCATAGTGTCATGAATGTTTCAATGAGTGACACTGTCATTGCCATTAACTTCCATAAAATTTTTAATTTTCTTGCTTTATTTTGTAACCCATTGGTTGTTTAGAATTATGTTGTCAATTTTCCAGGAGTGTTGCTTTTTCCAAAATTTCTTTTGTTGTCAATTTCTGTTTTCATTGCACAGTTGTCTGATAGTATTCATGGGTTACTTTAATTCTTTTACATTTATTTAAGCAGGTTTTGTGGACTAGTATGTGAACTCTTTTTAAAAAAGTACTATGTGCTGCTTAGAGGAAATATATTCTGTTGTAGAGGGAGTGAAGTACTCTGTAAATATCTATTAAATCCATATGTTCAAGGAGGTGATTTAGCTCTGATATTTCTTTATTGATTGTTTTGTTGACTTAACTTTTTGCAAAAGTAGGGTGTTAAAAAATCCCTAAAAAATAGTGTGATTTTATCTTTTAATTTTAGCAGTTTGTTTCATAAAGGCAGGTGCCCCAGTATTCTCTGTATATATATTTATCAAATTTATCTCTTTTTGCTGGATGGTCACCTTATCTGATATATAGTGACTTTTGTCTCTTCTAACTAGTTTTAGCTTGAATCTTATCATATCTAATATTAGAATAGCTACTCTTGACTGTATTTGGAGTCTTGGCACATGAAATAGTATTTTTTATCCTTTAATTTAGTCCATGAATATCTTTTAGGATTAAATGAGTTTCTTGTATGCAGTAAACTGATGGTTTCTGTTTTTTGATCCAGTTTGTTACTTGGAATCTTTTCATCAGAGAGTCAAGGCCATTAATATTGACAGATATTATTTGGATTGTCAATTACTTACTCACCTTCTTTATCTGTTGGTGAATCCTTTGTTTTCCTTTTCCTGACATTTTTTGTTGCCATTTATCCATTGACCTTTCTTGGAGTTTCCATTTCCTCTGTTTTTACTGTGTCAGTGGTTTTGTTATTTTGGTAAAAAAAAATTATTAAATATTTTCTCAAATACTAGTTTAGCACTCATATATGTTATAAGGTTTTTTTCTGTGGAAATCTTATGAATATATATATATATATATATATATATATATATATATATATATATATATATTTAAGGCAAGATCTTGCTATGCAGCTCAGGCTGGCCTTGAATTCACTATGTAGCCCACATTGGACTCTAATCAATGGCAATTTTCTTGCCTCAGCCTCTGAAGTGCTGAGATTACAGATGTGTATCATAATCTCTGGCTTGTCCATCTATTTTGAAGGGCAGTTTTCCAGGATAAGTTAATTTGTATTGAGAGTTATTTGTTTTTAGGTTTTGTAATACTTTCATCTGAGCTCTTCTGACTTGTAAGGTTTGCATTGAGAAGTCTGCTGTGATCCTAATTAGTTTACCCTTACATGTGATTTGTTTGCTTCTTTCTGACTGCTTTTAACATTAAGTTTTTTTTTCATATATGGTAATTTAATAAACATATGCCTTGGTGAATTTCATTTTTTGTTGTATTTATTTAGTGTTCTATAAGTACTGCTTTCTTGTATTTTAAACTGTTTATTTTTTTATTTTTATTTTTTAATTTTATTTAAAGAGAAAAAACAAAAAAGAAAACAACCAAACAAAACAGAAAAAGGGTAGCAACAATACAGAATTCCAAAGGCAAAAAATGAAAGACCCACAATAACAACAACAAAACAAAAACAAAAACACTAAGAAATCACCACTTTATAGGTTACATACTGTCATCATTGGAAATAGTTGTTCAAGTTACAAAACTAAAGCACACAAAGTAGACATTCAAACAGTGAGACTATTAACAGTTCTGCTCAACAATCCAAGAAAAAACAGTAATGTGGTCATCTATCTTATACACTTAAACATACATTCAGTTATATCCTTTAGAGCACTTTCTTTGCCCCTCATATATATATGAGGGGAAAAGAATATATGTATATGTATATATATATATGTATATATATATGTATATATACATATAAATACTTTTTTTAATTTTGATTTTAAAGGGGGTAAAATTAAACACAACAAAACAGAACAGAACGGGACTTAAGAAAGCATAAATTTCAAAGCTATACAACCAGGGATCTTCACTATCTGTCATATTGTCTCTTGTTTTCTTCCAAATGGTTGTCCATATCTTTGCATAAGGGGAGCTCATACTAAATACCATAGCCAATTTTTTCACAAGATGTGTAGTTAACTGGCTCCCTACTTGCTAAGGGGGGGCATGGGACAGGACGACATGAGATGTCTGATTTTCAGCCTGTCCACCGGCAGGATTACAGCCGCCCCCCAGAGCAGGGAGGAGTTCTCCTGGCACCCCGAGTCAACTGCATGGTGCAGGTCCCAAGGCACCAGAGTCTCTATCCTTCAGGCTGTCGAAAGTCGGTCACACTCACAGCTGCCCCCCAGAAAGGGAAGGAGCTCCTTGTTCTCCCAGCACCCTGAGTCGACCACACAGTGCAGGTGCCGATGTGCCGGGGTCTCTCTCCTTCAGGCCACCGAAAGTCTGACACACTCTCAGCCGCCCCCCAGAGAGGGGTGGAGCCCCCTGTTCTCCCGGCACCCCGAGTCAACCACACGATGCAGGTCCCGACACACCAGGGTCTCTCTCCTTCGGGTCGCCGAAAGTCTGCCACACTCTCAGCCATACCCCAGAGAGGGGATGAGCTCCTCATTCTCCTGGCACCCTGAGTCAACCGCATGGTGCAGGTCCCGAGGCACCAGGGTCTCTCCCCTGCAGGCCCCCCAAAGTCCGCCAAAGTCACCTGCTATTTTTTTCTGATGAATTGACCATTACATTTCCAAAGTTCTGAAATGGCCATCAGACCACAGAAAGAATTCTCTTTAGGCTCCTGTTTGAAACCAGCAGCAACAGCATCTGCTGGCCTTGCTTCGGGCCATTTAAACTGTTTCTTATGTTTGGAGAACTTTCTTCTATAATTTCTATAAACATGTTAATAAATGCATCTGTGTTATCCTCAAGTATTTCTTTATCTTCAAGTAGCTTCATATTAACCTTCTTATTGTCATCCTTTAGCTGCTGTATAATCTTCTCTTTTTCTCTTATTTTCTTTATAGCTTCTTTGAATACTTCATGATAATTCACTGTCTTTGCCTCAATTTCAAATACTCTGTCTTAATATTGGTCAGTTCTGCACTTTACAAACTTTATACAGTTTTCTATTTCATGTATTTCTATTTTATATCTTTTTGGGGATTTTATATCCTTGTTGAATCTGTCACTCAAGTTTTGATCTGTTTTTGCTAACTCATTCAGTATTTTACTCATTTCCTCTGTGTTCACTGAAGGTATATTGTGTGACATTCTTGTGAACTTTTAGTTCATTTCCTCTTTCAATTGTTGTGTTTCTTCATCCCTTCTATAAACTTTTTGTACTGTTCAAATATGTGATATTTGCTTTTGTATCCCCTTGTGGCCCCTTGCTCTGCCTTGGGAGTGTTGAGTGACCTCTCATGTCTTCTGCTGCTTACATATACACGTGTGGATGTATATATATATATATATATATATATATATATATATATATATATATATTCATATGTTATTTCTCAATTTGTCCTAATAGATACCACTGTAACTAATTTGAATTCATAGGCATTCTCCTGACTTAGTGGAAAATGTTGTGTCAGTGAAAGTATTGTGCCAGTGAACGAGTTTGCCAACTCCATCACACCCGGGGAGAGAAAAAGCAAGAGTTCCTAATCCAAGAATTTGGACTGGATCAGACCCTCTAAGCATGCCTATAACTTTGTAAAATGGCTCTTTGGGACCCGAGCCTCTCAGACCTGCAGAGTGGCCTGGGCTGTTTGGATCGAAAGTCTGCGCAGACCTGCATCTCAGCGTGACTGTTTGGGACTGGTAGGCCTGCCCTTCATCTGCAGGGAACTGCCTGGAAACAGGCATCTGGGCCAGGTCTGTTTGGGCGCATAGCGCTGCCCTTCACCCCCAGGAAGTCTCCCAGAAAGCAGCATTGCGGCCTGTCTCTTTGGGACCCGAAACTCTCGGAACTGCAGAGTGGTCCAGGCTGTTTGGATTGGGAATATTGTGGAGACTGGCATCTTGGCCAGGTCTGTTTGGGACCAGGAACTTTTCAGAAACCAACATTCTGGCCTGACTCTTTGGGACCTGTAGGCCCTTCACTCGCAGGGAACCTCCTGGAGACCTGCCTGGGATAAAGCATGGTGGCCTGGCCTGCCTGAGATTCCACAGGCTCCAGGGTGGCCACACCCAGCATTCACCTTACAACTTAGGGAGCCAGGAGCCCACAGAGGGGAGTTAGGACCCTGTGAGGAAGCCAAGAGCCTGTGGAGGAGCCACTGCCCCTCCAGGAACTGAGGGTGTAAGAGGTAATTCACCACATGCAGAGAAAGCTTTGGAACACTGCTCAAAGTAAGGAAATATAGAAAAATGACAAAAGGAAAGACCAAAAGGCAGTCTCAAAGCCCTAGCCCTTCAAAAGAAAGCTTAGAAGCTGTTTACATAGAAGAAAAAAGAAGCCATACACCTGAAATGTCTGAAATGATATCAAATGAAATAAATATGCAAATATGGAAAGCTATGGAAAAATTCAAACCAGAAATACTTGCCCAGGTAAAAGAAGAATTGATAAAAACAGTGAAAGAAATAGTGAATGCATCTAGTGAAGACACAGAAAATAATTAGAGGAACAAAGCAAACAGATAGAATCACTCAAAGAACAATATAAGAAACAAACAGAATGCATAAAGCAGATTCAAAGAGATATACAGGAAATGAAAAATTCTATTGAAAGCTGTAAAAACTGCCTCAATGAAAGTGAAGATAGAATTTCAGACCTCGAAGATAAGATTGCAGCCAGTGAGCAGGAAAGACAAGATCTTTTAAAAATAACAAAGAATCAGGAAATAA